>JAODAL010046954.1:0-30407 GCA_025379985.1 Phyllomedusa bahiana | reverse complement strand
GTTATTTGGGGTCATTCCCCCTGTGGAACCTATAACCACTATAACTTTTCATAACCTATTACTTGGTGGGGAAAAAAACTCCTGTTGTAGGATACACAGATGTAGCTTAGATTGAGACCCCCAGTGATTTGGTCAAGACCCCGCCTTTGGTGTGAAAAAATTCCATATCATCAGGCTTCTTCCCCCAAACTTTGACCATTCCTTAAAATTTTTTGTCTTTTCCCCCTTTTCCCTGAATTTTTCCCAGACCATTTGCACCCATCGGCCCCGGGCTTTTGACTTTGTCCCTCGCCCCAAAATCCCATTTCCAATTTCTATGTACTTTTATATTTTTTTTCAAATAAACCCAATGTTTATAAAGTATTGAAGTTGGGGCTTCTTCATTTTTCGGGCCCCCCATTCCAGATTTGTGTAATTATGTACATGATATTGCCTGGATGTCGTGTCTCCGTTCAAAGCATATGAGCCTGCTAATGCTTTGTCTGTCGGTTAGAACTGATAGATTTTGGTTGAACCCAAACTTCTTGACTCAAATTTTTTTGAAGGGATGGAGGGACTTTAATTTGTATTCTTCAGCTTCATGGCCTACATTATGCAGCTTGGGCAATTTTTTTGGGCCCGACACACTGTATCAATGAATGGATTTGCTGTTTCTTTTTTTCTGACAAATCTTCTTCATGGTGCTGAAAGTGACTTTTGTTTTGGGGGGGAATCAGCCTAAAAACACACTGAGCTATTGGAATGTAAAAAAACAGGTTGATTTGTTAGTATAAAGAAGAAAAGTTTGTCCACCCCCCAGGAGCAAAACAGAAAACTATGCTTTTAAATGACAGAATCTGCAGAATATCATATGCAAAAAATTTGCGGTAAAGTTTGTATGAGTAGCAAGATGAAGCCATAAAAAAATGTAGTCTCATTTTAAAAAGCTGTAGTGGATGATGAGATAAGGACCCTAAAAGTCAAAATTTAAAAAACATTTTATGTATGAGCGATTACTTGCTATCGTCATGGGTCGATTAGCGATACGGAAATTATAAGACGTTTTCCCGATGTCGAAAATGATTATCGCCGATGACCATTAAAGTAAATGGGAGAGGAAACAAACTTCATTTTACACCCAAACAGGGTGAAGAAGTGGTTTAACCCAAAACAGTCAAATGGATACCTGTACACTTAGGCACCACACTTGGTTAAAAAAGCCACAGAAAAAAGTCAAAAACCATTCACTATCCCTGTCTTGCACACACCCTAAAATTTAACCGCTCACCAAATTAAAAAAGTGCCAAAAGGCGTATGATTAGAACACATTTTACTTGAAGGCATTGAATATCCCCGTCTGGAACGCAGACGAGCCCCCCAAAACCCGCATGCCCCCAGATTAAAATGCTGGAAAAAAAGGGGTCTTTGAACCACCATTTTTTGTTTCATTGACATTTATATTCCCGTCCTGGTCCACAGCATGAGCCCCAAACCCGCATGACCCCCGATTTTAAAAAAGGGTGAAATAGTGTCTTTGAAACCCCTTTTTTTTAAAGGACTTTACTATCCCCGTCCCAGGCCACGCATGAGCCCCAAACTGCATGACTCCCCGATTAAAAGTGCGGAAAAAGGGTCTTTGAACCCATTTTTTTACTGGCATTGATATATCTGTCCCGGGCCCAGCTGAGCCCCAACCTGCATGACCCCAGATTTTAAAATTGCGGGAAAAAGGGGTCTTTCAACCACCATTTTATTTCACTGGGCATTAATTATCTGTCCTGTACCCCAGTATGCCCGAAACCTGTCTGACCCCAGATTAAAAAGTGCCGGGAAAAGGAGTCTTTGAAAAATAATTTTTGTTGAAATGGGCATTGATATACCTGTCTGGGTAAACTAGCTGTTAAGTTTTCCCGTACCTCCCTTGTACATTAGAGGATTTTGTCAGTATTTTTTAATGCAAGTTTTTTAGTGTTTAATTCTAGAAAAAAACATTTTTAAAATGGATGGAATCCTACCAGTCTTTGTTTTTCTCTTTTTTTTAATTTATTAAATGGGTTGTCTCAATAAGGGATTGCTAGGGTATGTTAAAGATCTTTCAAAAAAAAGTCATTTTTTGCTTTTGTGTCCATTAACGTGCCCACCATTCCCGTTTCTGACAGCACCTCCCCTTGACCACTCTTCCAATTGTGAAGAAAAAAAATGTCTGTTAGAAACCACATTTTTACAATAGGGCCTGTTGTCTAGATGAATTTCACAGTAAAATGCCCCCAAAAATTCAAAACATGACCCCATGAGCACTTTTGACAATTGTTGTAGAACAATATCTGTTAGAAACACATTTTTTATAATAGGACCTGTAGTATAGCTGCATGTTCACAGAAAAATGCCCAAAAATTTCAAAACATGACCCTTGAGCACTTTTGACAATTGTGAGAACCAAATGTCTATTCGAACAAAATTTTTTAGAATAAGACCTGTAGTATTGCTGCATTCAAGAGCATGACCCAAAAAAATTATAAAATATGACTTCTCAGCCACTTGTTAAAAATTGTGAGGGAGGAATGCCACTTAGGAACCACATTTCTGTTCCAAAAGGACCATGATTATTGCTGTATCTATACAGAAAAATGACCCCAAAAAATTTATAAAATATGATTCTCAGCACTGTTAGAAAATTATGAGGGAGAAATGCCACTTAGAAGCCACATTCTGTACAAAGGACCACGTATCATTGCTGTATCTCATAGCACCATTGACCACCAACAAATTATAACATAATATGACTTCCTCAGCCACTGTTAAAAATTGTGAGGCGAGAATGCCACTTAGAAGGCCACCACTTTTCTTGTTCAAAGGACCATGATTATTTGCTGTTCTCACAGCAACATGACCACAAAAAATTATAAAAATGACTACTCAGCCACTGTTAAAAATTGTGAGGGAGAATGCACTTGAAGCCACATTTCTGTTCCAAAGGACCACGGGATTATTTGCTGTATCTCACAGCACCATGGGACCACAAAAAATTATAAAAATGACTGCTCAGCCACTAGTTTAAAAATTGTGGAGGCAACATGACTCAAAACTAGTGTGAGCGATTGCGTTGGCTATCGAGAGTCGATCGATAGTCGATAGTCGGCCCGCTATCGATGAGGTTTTTTCGATAGTGAGCATAGATTATGCGACGATGACCATTAAAGTCTATGGGAGAGCAACAACACCTTGCATTATTACACCCCAAACAAGGCTGGAGAGCTGAAATTAACTCCACAACAGTCAAAATCGATACGTGCTACATCTTAGGCAACACACTTAGGTTATTAAAAGTCACAGAAAAAAAGTCACAGACCATTTAACTTATCCCTGTCTTGTACCACAGCCTGATCTATTAGACACGCAGGGTTAAATGCCCTGTTGACGCAGCAACGGAAAAAACTCGTCGTGCTGAAGCAGACGATGCGGAACGGAAGTGTGAGAACTCCAGCCTTTCCCTCTGTACACAGTACAATAACTGGGTAGCGCTTTGCCCCTCACATTGAGTTGGGGGACAATTGAGCTTAACTTGGAAATACCTGGTGGGTATCGCTCATGTTACCCAGGTGCCCTTTATTCTTGGATTCTTTTTCTCATTTTACTCAACGTGCTGGGAGTAAAAATGGTTCTCTTATTTGTTCTCTGTCGTGCTCCATACTCCATGTCCTCTGAATAACCTACATCTGGGTCAAGATTTTCCTGTACCTCCCTTGTACAATTCCAGAGGAATTTTTTTAACAGCTATTGTACATGCAAGTTTTTTAGTACTTTAATTCTAGGGAAAAACCATTTTATAAATAGGATGGACCTCCAACCATGTCTTTGTTTCATCTTTTTTTCATTGTATTAAAATGGGTTGGTCTCAATACAGGGATTGATAGCTGATGTTAAAGATATTGCAAAACAAGTCATTTTGCAATATGTGTCCATTAAAACGTGTTCGTACCTATTCCTGTTTCTGTCAGCACCATCAACCCTTGAGCCACTCTTGACAATTGTGAAGAACAAATGTCTGTTTAGAAAATCAAAACATTTTTTAGAATTGGACCTGTTGTATAGCTGCATGTCACAGCAAAATGCCCCCAAAAATGTCAATGCATGACCCTTGAGCACTTTGTCAATTGTGAAGAACAAAATGTCTGTTAGAAACAACTTTTTTTTAGATAGGACCTGTAGTGTAGTATAGCTGATGTCACATGCAAAATGCCCCCAAAATTCAAAGCATGACCCTTGAGCCACTGTTGGTCAATTGCTGAGAACAAATGTCTGTTTAGACAACAACATTTTTTAGAATAGACCTGTAGTATAGGCTTGCATGTCACAGCAAAATGCCCCAAAAATTCAAAGCATGACCCTTGAGCCACTTTGGTTCAATTGTGAAGAACAATATGTCTGTTGAAAAGAAACAACATTTTTTAGAATAGGGGTCTGTAGTATAGCTGCATGTCCACAGCAAAATGCCCCCAAAAATTTCAAGCATGACCTTGAAGCCAATTGTGGTCAATTGTGAAGATCAAAATGTTGTTAGAAACAACATTTTTTTATAATAGGACCTGTAGTTATTGCTGCATTCAAAGCAGCATGAACCAAAAAATATAAAATGAACTTTCTCAGCACTGTTAAAACTTGTGAGGGAGAAAATGACACTTAGAAGCCACATTTTCTGTTCCAAAGGGACCATGATTATTGCTGTATCTCCAAGCAAACATGACCTCAAAACAATTGAACAAAGCGAAAACTTCTTAAGATAAAAGTGAGTAAATGGAATACAGTGTTGTATGTAAACCTTGCTGTCTTTTACGTCTCCTCACAGGCAAAACCAGCAAAATGAACTGTTTGGGGAAAAGATAATATAATTTGCATTACGAAATGATCATTTTAAAAAAAAGTTTTCAAGTGGGACCGTTTCTGTTTGAAAAGGATGTGAAGTAGACTGGCATCTAATAGGTGACCTCGGCCCCCCCCCCAATACAATTTTGGGGCCACAAATCATCAGAGAATCCATGGCCTGATTCATCTTGATGAAGTCAAACGATCCACATTATCTGTGGAAAGCCTGGATGCGTTTGTTCTGGTAATGACTCCTCCAGCTGTGCTGGAAGTGCCGCTCAGATATGCGCTGGTGCTGGGCAGGACAAAACACCTCTATGGCGTCTAGTGACGAGCCAGCTCGGGCCATTCGGTCCTCATTTTGCGATAACAGGAAGTCTATGGGTCTCCGAAAATCACATGCAAAAAACCATGTGTGAGAAGCAGATAGAAGTGCACATGATCCTTAGGATCTCTGTGTGTTGGATGGTGATGCCTGCCTGCATGAGTTGGTTAGGTGGATAAACAAAAGATTGCCAGAGGGTCACCCATTGGCTTCTGCCACCTTGGCCTGTGCTTGCTGCTATGGCCTACTTGCACTCTACTGCTGTCACGTCGCTGATGTTGTTCACAGTGACATTTGGGGAAACGTGAAGCAGACGCAACAGATGTCTCCAGTTGATCAATCAGCAAGGTCTCCATTTCCTGCATTTTAATGTCTATTTGGAGTGGGGGTGGAAGGAAATGTGCTGAGTTTTGTTTTTGTTCCGGGGATCCAGGGAGGGTGGCCACCAGGTAACTGTTGTTCATTTTGATGGCCTTAATGTGGCTGATGTGAGGATCATGTTGGAGGAAATGGAGCATCCAAGCACTCCATGTGAGAGATGGAGCCTTGATTTCCCAAGCTCTGGGTCGAGGGGCACTAGCAAAACTGATTCTTCCTCATCTTACCTCCTCCGCCTACAAATTTCGCGCACCTCTTCCAAGGGGCAGGGACGTCGGTAACATCGGTTTCTAGGTATACCTCCCTCCTCCTCCTCCTCCGCTTGCCTCCGGCAGACAGCTTCAAACACAGCCCTGACTTGCTGAGATGATAGCACCCTGAGAGCTGATGCGCACCTCTGCATAGCTCTGGACCTCGCACCACTTGCCTAAGAAGACGATGAAATTGTGAAACTGTCGGGGCCTTGTGATTTGACGAGAGGTGAAAGGCTCGTGTCCGCATCTGTGTCCG
Organism: Phyllomedusa bahiana; assembly: GCA_025379985.1. Classification (NCBI taxonomy): domain Eukaryota; kingdom Metazoa; phylum Chordata; class Amphibia; order Anura; family Hylidae; genus Phyllomedusa; species Phyllomedusa bahiana. Next base: position 24,352 of record JAODAL010046954.1, on the reverse strand, counting down.
TCTCCTACCTCCGTCGCTGGCCGGGGACCATGTATGTTTCAGAGTGTTCCTCCAACGATCGTTCCAGAACTAGATCACCACAATGCTCATGCCTGACAAGGGCAATGTCCGCACTGACCCCCCCATTTGGTGGACCTTCTTCAAAATGGCAAGGATGGTGCAGAGCTCTTTCACCTGCCTCTCACTTCTCGGTGGTTCAAACACCCCGAAGGTCCGTACCGCTGCTTGTCAGGCCATGTGTCACTTCGTACTGCTGTAATGGCATTGCGCTGCAGCAACAATCGTGGAGCATGTGAAGGGTGGATTCCAGCGTGTTGCTCCACGTCAACAATGAGACGTGTTGACGGGGGGAGGCCGGCTGACGCTGGCAACGCAGCAAGGCGGGCGAAGCTGGGTAGCGAACGGCGAAGTGCGAACTCAGACTCGAGGCCTTCTTCAGCAGGCAGTCCAGAACCCGGGTAGTCTTTAGAAAATTTCCTGGACGACAAGGTTCATGACATGTGCCAGGCAAGGGATGGGCTCCAGCCTAACGAATCTTAAGGGCGGCCAGCAGAATTTCGCCCGTTATCGCACACCACCTTGCCTGGCACAAGGTTCTTGTCACCCAGCCAGCGATCGTGTCTCGTTGCTTAAGCCGTTCTACAGCTTCCTGACCTGTGTGTGTATGGAACGGTCTCCAAGGCAGAATTATTTTCAACACGGGCCCTGGAGTCTCTGGGCATGTGATACCACCAGAGGAACTTGGGGGAAGAGCCCTGCACCATCCCTGCGGTTTTGAAGAGCGTTCGCCGAGCCTCGAGACTCCACGCACCCCAGGACATCCAGCCCAACTCACCCAGTGAGCTGTCACAGAGGTATGCGGCCTTGGCCTGTGCTGACTAGTCCATGTGTCGGTGGTGAGATGGACTTTTCCGGACACAGATGCAGACAACGCGCTTGAAATTTTAATGACAGTGGCTGGCCAGGGCAGGGACGGGCTTTTTGGCAAAGAAATGCTGCTCGGCATCCTGGTATTGGGGGCAGGCGGAGGGCCATGATGTGGCGGGAACCCATCTGTGTCACAAGACGGAAAGGCAAAATTTCCAAGGGCCAAAATCCTGGCAAGTGCCGACATTCAAGCTTTTGGCTTCTGGGATGGTTTGTTTTAAAGTGTTTTCTTCTGCTCCAAAACCTGGAAGACAGAAGGCTGGCTGCTAGACTGGACGCTGTACGGCGTGCGGGCGTCAAACTGGCGAGGGGAAGGAGAAGGGGTAGGATTGGGTCTTGGTGGTGCTGGTTGTAACCTCGGGCGGCGGTGGAGGCTGATGAAGCGGAGGCTGATTCCTGATCATGACTCTGAGAGACATGGAAGAATGAGGGAACGCATGGTGTGGCGGGGAGGGGGGGAGGAGGAGGCGGAGACAAAGGGTTGTTTGTGACAGTGGTTGGAGGCCCGGCGTCGGTCTGGACTTTTTGGCCACGTGTTCCCTCCATTTCAACTCATGCATTCGTGATGTGACTAGGACATTGTTGGTGGTGGTTACCAACTTAAAGGTTCTTGGCCTCTACTTATGGGTTTACGGCAATAAAGGGCGGCATATGACATGCTGGGTGAATCAGAGGCTTGTTCAAAGAAGGCCCAGGCTTGAGAGGTCATACGACTTTTTGACGGCGATAAGCGAGGAGACGGGGTTTGCGCTGACCGTGGCTGGCGGAACATATCAGCGGACTTTGCGACCGCCTCTCCATTTTTGTGGCGGGGACCCGTATTGACACTACCCCATCGTCGTCCTCCTCCGTCCACTGAATGAAGCGATAGCAAAGCAAATTCTGCGGAAAAGACCAGGAAGGATCCGCAATGTCGTCATACCATTATCATCATCAACACAGGTGACTTGGTCGTCCTGACTTCTGCATTCAGAAGCTGCGGGCTAAAGCAAGGGGCACTGCAAGGCGTTGCCGGATCCCAGCCCGGGATTTTTGCGATTTACGGCTTCCTTCACATCTTGATGGACATCAGTAATGGGCTTTCAGAGCAGACTAAATCATCCTCTTGATCTTTTAACATGCCTTATGACCCCACCGCATTTTGTCATTAAAGAGGTCTTCAGACATTGAATTATCACAGTGGTGGGTACACGAGTTGACATTTGAGGCTGCTTCATGTTGGACAGATGCTGATGATGCTAGATGAAGACATTTGTGCCGTGACTGCAAGACGAGGAGGTAAGATGCTAGATGCAGGTCTGCATTAACCACTGAAGGACGATTGGCGACGATGTTTCGTTACTTAGATTCACAGGGACTGACCAGCGATGACAGGCCTGACGGTCCTGCAACTGACGATCCGCTGGCATGCGTGTTGTCGCCAGCACTGGAAGGAGCACCTTCTCTCGTACCTCTACCTCCATGTGCTACCCCCCTCTTTGCTCGCTTACCACCTGCATTTCACTCCATGTTCAGAAATATAAAAATTTGAGAAGGTATGGAATAGTTTTGGAAAGTCTCTTATTAAAAGACGGCAAATCACAGCTATTCTCAAATCCCTCTAATCAAAACAAAATTGCTGGATTCAAATTTAACTGCAAGGTGTCTATCAACAAATCTGGACTGGGCAAAAGTCAAAAAAACACGTATCTGTTATGTTTTGATATAATAAACTGTATTTTTTGCACCTTTCAATTCACCTGTGGTGAATATAGAATTGCTGTTTTAGATTTACGTAGATGCTGCGTCAATGAACAGTGCTGGGTGCGCAAAAGTCAAAAAACACGTAACTGTTATGTTTTGATATAATAAACGGTATTTTTTGCACCTTTCAATTCACCTGTGGTGAATATAGAATTGCTGTTTAAGATTTACGTAGATGCTGCGTCAATGAACAGTGCTGGGTGCGCAAAAGTCAAAAAAACACGTAACTGTTATGTTTTGATATAATAAACGGTATTTTTTGCACCTTTCAATTCACCTGTGGTGAATTTCTGTTTTAAGATTTACGTAGATGCTGCGTCAATGAACAGTGCTGGGTGCGCAAAAGTCAAAAAACAGGTAACTGTTATGTTTTGATATAATAAACGGTATTTTTTGCACCTTTCAATTCACCTGTGGTGAATATAGAATTGCTGTTTTAAGATTTACGTAGATCCTGGGGCCCAATGAACAGTCCCTGGGTGCGAAAAAGTAAAAAAACACGAAATGTTATGTTTGTTTTTAAAAAAAGGGGAATTTTTTTGCACCTTTAAATTAAAACCTGGGGTAAATTAGAATTGCTGTTTTAAGTTTTTCCCCGTAGATGTTTGCGTCAATGAACATTTCTGGGTGCGAAAAAAGTAAAAAACACGTAACTGTTTTTTTGATATAAAAAAAGGGTTATTTTTTGCCCCTTTCAATTCACCTTGGTAAATTAAAAAATTTTGCTGTTTTAAGTTTTTAACGTAGATGCTGGTCAATGAACGGCGGGGTTGCGAAAAAGTAAAAAAACACGAAAAATTGTTATGTTTTTGATAAAAATAAAACGGTTTTTTTTTGAAACCTTTAAAATTCATTTTGGGGTGAAAAATAGAATTCTTTTTTAAGTTTTACGTAGATCTGCGAAAAATAACAGTTCCGTGGGTGCGAAAAAGAAAAAAAACACGTAACTGTTATGTTTTGATATAAAAAACCCGGTATTTTTGGCACCTTTAAATTCCCCTGTGGTAAATTTTAGAATTGCTGTTTTAAGATTTACTTTAGTTTCTGCTCAATGAACATTGCGGGTGCGCAAAAGTAAAAAAACACGTAACGGGTTTTTGTTTTGAAAATAAAACGGTTTTTTTTTGCACCTTTCAATTCACCTGTGGTGAATATAGAATTGTTTTTTAAAGATTTACGAAAGTTTTGGGTTTGCGTAAAATTAAAACAGTGTGGGTCCCGAAAAAAAGGTAAAAAAACACGAAATTTGTTAGGGTTTTGATAAAATAAACGGAAATTTTTTAAAACCTTTAAATTCACCTTTTGGTGAATATAAAATTTGTTTTTTAAAAGATTTAGTAATGCTGCGTCAATGAAAAATTTGCTGGGTGCGAAAAGGGTCAAAAAAAACGTAACTTATTTTTTGATATAAAAACCCGGTATTTTTTGAAACCTTTTCCAAATTCCCCCTGTGGTAAATTTAATAGAATTGCTGTTTTAATTTTTTCGTAGATGCTGCGCAATAAACCCGTGCTGGGGGCCCAAAAGTAAAAAAAACACGTAACTGTGTGTTTTCAGTACAATACAGGGTATTTTTGGCAAAAAAACAACCTTTGTTTGGAACTACAAGATTGGGGATTGTAATTTAATTGAAAGGTTTAATATTAACAGTCCAGGTGTAATGGGTAAAATTAAACAACCTCCCGGGAAATTATATTTTGGATAAAAAAAGGGTGGAGACCTGCAGTTACTAAAATGATGTTTTTTCCAATATAAATTCGGGGCCTGCCCAATATCCCCAAAAATTTTTCCCTTTGCAAACTGTTAATAAAAAGATATTTAAAACCCAATGTCTACACTAAGTCTTGGTGAACTTTATCCAGTGTTCTTTATAGATAGAGCTTGTCTGTGGTCGCCCGCGGGCCCCCCCCACCCCACCCCCCCCGCTCCCCACCGCCGTGAATTTACAGCGGTAGATGCTGCTTTAAAATTCTCTAGCTAACTACATAAAATCTTCAAATCTCTAATCTAACTAAATTGGAAGGATCACAGCTAATAGTAGAGGTTTCTCTGTGCAGAAATAGACTAATTTCGCTGAGCTGTTTGGCCACAGGCAGTGCGCAGGTCCTATCCCTATGAGACGCTGAGAGACACTGAGGCTGAAACAGGAACGCTGTTCTATGTAAAACGAGGTCATGTGATTTTTCCAGCCAATTGCAACCATACACATCCCAGTCATGACGTCGCACACACATCTCACCCTGCTCTATTCTGTAATCTGATTTGCTGGCCGCCAAAATTACAGGAAGCGCCGAAAAAGGCGCGATCTTAATAGATGATGCTCAGATTTTAACCTTAATTATCACATGATCTGGAAATTTCGATCACCATAAAAACCTTGCCGATTTCAACTTTGTCGATAAAAATCGCTCAACACTAGTTAAGGTGTATTCTGTAGTACTAATGTATTTTTCTTGGACCATACATGAAAACATATGCAGATTTAACATTTTTCATTTGCCAAACCAGCAAATTCTATCTATAGGACTAAGTTTTCACTAGAAAAATTCCATTTCATTCCTTCTGAGGGAAAACTTAATCTACAAAACAAGCCTTTACATGAAAAAAAGTGCACTACAATAAACTTTAATACCCTACGCCGTATTACAGGTCAAAATGCACACATTAATGTGCATGAGGCCTGAAGAACACATTAATGTGTGAACATTTTTTGCTGCATATTAATGTACCTCTTTATAGAATAGTGTTTAGTTAAAAAGGTATTTAAATGATAGGAGAACATCTAAAGGATCAGAAATTGATGTGTGATACATAGATCTTCTACCCCTGAGACCCTTACTTATCCAGTAACTCTATTGCATTAGAAACTGCAGTAGACAAGAATTTATAGAGCTATATACACTGCGGCCACGGCTTTATGTCTTTATATGACCACAAAAACAGAGTTTAACAGCACAGTGAAGTTCACTAGACTCCTATCTTCTAACAGGTAGGGTCCCATGAATTTATTTGGTAGGGGTAATACAATTCTCTAAAATCAAGTAGAAACCACTAATCAGAATGTGACCTATATATGAACTATTTGCATGATATCAGAATCGATCATCCTGCAATCTATGTAACTACTTGTCAACTAATAGTAAAAGTATTTCAAACCAAGTCCTTTGAAGTGACACCTAGTCCTCAGGATGTAAAGGCATGCACAAAAAGCATATGCTTCATATTTTTCACTTAGTAGATAAGTGTTTGTATGTGTTGTTCTCTGGGAAATCTACAAGAACATTGCTTTTGAATAATAAGCCCTTGGAGGTTTAACTTACATATTCTAACTTGCATTTTTTGCTGGAGGCTCAAAAGCCTGATTTGCAGATCTGTCAAAGTCCGGGTGAGGATAGAGATGTGTTTTGTATTTGTACAGTTCTTACTTCTGCTACAATGTTTTATTCTTTTTCATCTTCAATTGTCTTTGTGGACTTTTGTTTGAAAAAAAGAAATAAATAAAACAGATAAAAAAATAAAAAAATGAGAAGTATTCCACCTAGGTGTTATTATCTATCTATCTATCTATCTATCTATCTATCTATCTATCTATCTATCTATCTATCTATCTATCTATCTATCTATCTATCCTTCCACAAGCTTCTCACAATATCTGGTAGGAATTTTGGCCCATTCCTCCTGACAGAACTGGTGTAACTGAGCCATATTTGTAGGTCACCTTGCTAGCACCAACCTTTTCAGCTTTTTCAATAGGATTGAGATCAGGGCTTTGTGATGGTCACTCCAAAACATTGACTTGGATATCCTTAGGCCACTTTGTAACCAGTTTGGCAGAATGCTTCAAGTCATTGTCCATTTAGAAGACCCATTTCCTCCCAAGCTTTCACTTCCTGGCTGATGTGTTGCGATGTTACTTCAGTATTGCCACATAATCTTCTTTCCTCATGATGCCATCTATTCATATAGATATATCTATATGTTATCTATCTATCTATCTATCTATCTATCTATCTATCTATCTATCTATCTATCTACAGTTGAAACCATAAATATACATACACTATATAAAAAGACACATCTGCATGTTTTTCTCACTATCTGACATGAAATCAGAATAAAGCTTTCCCGTTTTAGGTCAATTAGGATTACCAAAATTATTAATATTTGCCAAATGCTAGAATAAAGATAGAGAAATCATTTTTAAAGTATTTACATTAAAGTTTACATACACTAGAATTACTATGCCTTTAAACAATTTGGGAAAGCCCATATGGTGAAGTCATGTCTTTGGATGTTTATTGGTAACATCTGAGTTAATTAGAGACACACCTGTGTATGTATTTCTAATGCACACCAGAAACAAACTGCTTCTGTGTGTAATATCATGGGAAAGTATAAAGAAATAATCCAAGATATAAGGAAGAGAATTGTGGACTTGCACAAGTCTGGATCATCCTTGGGTGCAATTTCCAGACAGCTGAAGGTGCTTTGTTCATCTGTACAAACAATTATACGTAGGTACAAACAGATGGGAATGTCCAGCGATCATACCACTCAGGAGGGAGACGGGTTCTGTGTCTCAGAGATGAACATGCTTTGGTCCGACATGTACATATCAACCCAAGAATGAAAGCAAAAGACCTTGTGAAGATGCTGGCGGAAGCTGGTGAGATTGTGTCATTATGCACAGAGAAATGAGTACTGTATCAACATGGGTTGAAAGGCCACTCTGTCAGGAAGAAGCCATTACTCCAAAAGAAACATATAAAAGCCAGATTCATATTTGGAAATGCACACAGGAACAAAGACCTACATTTTTGGAGACATGTCATGTGGCCTGATGAAACATGTTAATGTGTCTTTTTATATAGTGTATGTAAACATCTGGTTTCAACTATATATATAATATATATATATAATATAATATATTATATTATAATATATTATATATATATACATATTATATTATATATATATTGCATTTAATTAGGTACACCATTAGTAACGTATATTTTGTCAAATTTTTGTTCTCATTTTTCTTTTCTTGTATAGTTCCACAAGTGTTCAAACAGGGCTCAATTGTACCAAGGGGCCAATAGATGCATACAAAAATTTCTCAACCCATGACTGCCCTGCCCATGACTAATCTGTTTTAGGCAGGATGGATCCATTTTTGCATGTTTTGTATATCCCGAAAATTTTACCTGACATTTAACAAAAATTAAATGTCGCAATAAATTGAAAAAATTTCCAGGGAAAACGTTTTTCCAATTTCTACGTAAATTTTCAAGAGCTTGGGCAAATGGAGCCTAGTTTCCGTTCTTAGCTAAAAGAGTGGCCCCCGGGTGTGGTTTCTGCTGCTGTAGCCCATCTGCCTCAAATTTCGCCATACTGTGCTTCAGAGATCTTTTCGCCTCCTGGTTTTAACGGGGGGCTTTTTGAGTCACGTTGTTTTATCAGCTCGAACCAGTCTGCCCTTCCCTTTGACCTCGGGCATCAACAAGGCATTTCCCCCCACGGACTGCCGCTCCTGGATGTTTTTTTTTTTTGGGGACCATTCTCTGAAAACCCCCTAAGGATGGTTTGCGGAAAATCCCGGGAGACACAGTTTCTGAAATATCAGCCCAGCCCTTCGGCCCAAAAAACAACCTGCCACTTAAAAGGGCACTCAAACCCCTTTCTTCCCCATACTGATCTCGGTTTAACTGCGGAAATTTGGGCTTGCCAGCTACTGCCAAAATGCATGTGACTGCAAAATTCTTGTTTCTCTTTGGTTTTCTTTTTCATTTGTATTGTCAAATACTGTATACCAATTACATGGTTCTGCTACAGTATGTACCAAGTGATATATACATTACTATTAAAATTCTAAACCTTCATATGAGGTCCCCCTCCCTGACAAATCTGTTTTTTGCTTAGATATGTTTATTATTTTTTGTGTTTCTGAATATATTGCGAAAATCCTTTATCCTTCAGTAACATGTGCATAACAATAAAAATTTTAAAATTTGAATAAAATAAATATGTTAAAAAAATGTCCAAGATTTCTGAACTTTTTGACAGAATCTGGGGAACAAAGGTTTTTACCAAGTGCTATCTACATTTTTGAAGGAGATGACAGGAAAACCACCTTTAACTTTTGTGATGGGCATTTTGATTACTATGTCAAGCCTTTTGGTCTCTGCAATATTCCTGTCAACTTTCAACAGTATTGCATCATCCAGATCCTCACAAATCATTCTTTCTAGAAGGGAATGCCTTCTGTAGGGGCAGGGGCAGTCCTGTCCCAAAGGAATGATAAAGCAAGAGTGGTATTTGTGGGTTTTTCTCCAGAACTTTTTCCTTTGTAAAAAGGAACTACACACTCGGAGAGCATGGGTTTCTAGCCATCAAGTTAGCATTAGAAGAATGGCACCATCTATTGGAGGGAGATCAACATTCTGTGACCATTTATACGGACCACAAAAACCTCTTGTACTTGCAGACGCCACAAGATCTGGACCCTCGCCAAGCTCGCTTATCACTATTTTTCAACTGTTTTTATTGTTTTCTTTAGTTCAAACCCCCTGGGAATGACAGCAAAGCAGTTGTGCTGTCATGAATTTTGGACAGCTCTGACTTAGTCTCTCAGCCATAGCACATCATTGCCCCCTAAACATGTAATTTCTACTACACCCATCTATCTTTGTAACTTCCCCCATGAGAGACTTAGGCTATATTCACATGGCGTAATTGTACGCCCCGCAATTACACCGGGTGTTTGGGAGTCGCACTGATTGGCCTGTACTCCCGCGACGCGGGCGGGCCAGCAGCCCGCTGGCCCCATAGACTGTGTTTACTCGCGGTGAATAAGTGACATGTCACTTATCTCCCCAGGCGTACAATACGATCATGTTCTACGCCCGGGGAGAGGAGGTGTAATCCATAGATCTCTATGAGAATGTATTAGAGCGCAAATACGACGCGAAATGCGCGCCGAAATTACCCCGTGTCAACATAGCCTTATATTTGACCAGCACAAAGAAAGCAAGTTTTGTCCTGGGCCACTCCTCCGTTTGCTGGTCATACTGGGATTTGAAAGTCCCTTTGACTGGTCTCAAGACACTATTTGTGGCCAACACTACTTTCAGAAGTTATGGACTTCGTAGCTTCCTGTCCAGTCTGTGCCTATGAAAATGTTCCACGCCAGAAACCTATTGGTGTCCTGCTACCTCTGACCATGCCTGAGACTATCTGGATACAAATCACCATGGATTTTGTCTTATACCTTCTATCCTCTTTTAGTTGTATCATTATCTGGATCGTAGTTGACTGTTTTTTCAATAGTGCCTACTTCATGCTGCTGTTTGATCTGTTCTGGCAGAACAACTCGCCTTACAATTATTCAAATATATTTTACACCTTTATGGTCTACTCTTGCATATTGTGTCAAATTAAGGAGTCTAGTTCACTTCTAGGTTTTTGCATGCACTCTACTCCCAAATGCAACTGAAGTTAGACTTCTCTTCCTACCATCTTTAATCCAATGGTCAAGTGGAGAAGGTCTAGGATTAGGACAAGGTATTCTGGTGCCCTAGGCAAATGGCGACCTTCTTATGGAAAATTCAGCCCATTCCATACCTTTTTGCATCCCCTTTTCTGCCTTGAATGAAATGGCGCCCTAGGCGGTCGTCTACCTTCACCTATCTGTCGTCACGGCTCTGAGCAGGTCCATCAAGTTCTGGATAACTACCTTCATCATTTTGTTTCCACACATCAAGATCAGGGCCGTCTTTCCCATTGGGCAGGGTAGGCGGTTGCCCGGGGGCCCGCCCGAGCAGCCGCCTACCTTGCCCAGTGAGTAAATACAGCCAGCATCCCGGAGCTTCCCCTGCCTGTCTGTCGCGTCTGCACCTAACTCATTACAGGGCAGGCAGATAGTGAAGCAGAGCAGGGGCCAGGCTATGGCGCAGCTTCTTCCTATTCAGCCTGCTCCCGGCTGTCTGTCGGGTCGGTGAGCAGGTGGAGGGGGCGCACTGACAGCACGGCAGGAGATAAGCATCAGAGCTCTGAAGCAGGAAGCTCCTCACACCCCTGTCCGTGCTGTGCCCCCTCCTCTGCCCTGTCCGTGCTGTGCCCCCTCCTCTGCCCTGTCCGTGCTGTGCCCCATCCTCTGCCCTGTCCGTGCTGTGCCCCCTCCTCCGCCTCCTGTGTGGCAGCTGCTATCAGCACTCTTCTACAAGCAGATCTCCAGTGTCCTGATCCCCCATGGAGTGTACAGGTCAGTGTACAGTGTGTGTCTGTGTGAGTGTGTGCATATGTGTGTGTGAATGTGTGTGTATGGGAATATATGACTGTATGGCTGGATTTTTTTATGCGCCTTTTGGTGGGCAAAATGCCCATTTTATGCACCAAATGCGCATCAAAAAGGTACTTACACTGTCCCATTGTTTTCAGTTTGAATACATCCTACAGTTCATATCGCGACCTGTAGTACATATTCCCATTGAAAACAATAGGACAGTGTGTGGCATGTGCCTACAGACACAAATTTCAAATCAGTGTTGTGTAAAAAAAAAAAAAAAAAAAAAAAGATAAAAATGTTAGGGAATGTTCAGATTACATATCTGCAGGGCGTACTTTATCACATAATTGCACTGCAATGTGCCCAAAGTATGCCCTACAAATAAGGTAATATCATAGCATTCACTAAGGGGGACATGTATGAAATCTGTCTAGGCATAAGACTTTCTTTATTGCCCACACCAACCCATCCGAGCTCCTCTCTCATTTTTTCAGGGCACTAAATGAAATAAAAATGGGCGCTATGATTGGTTTCTATTAGACCAAGACAGTTTTCATATATGTCCCCCTATGTACTCTGATTTTACAGCATATTCCCTGACACTTACAATGTGCCACTACAAAGCCTCAGAGAGTTTAGGTTAAATTTACACAGCGTATTGCGGCACATTATATGTGCCACAATACTGCGGGTGTTTTAGAAGTACCCACTGGTCAGCACGTACTTCTAAAGCGCGAGGGGGTCAGCCCTATTCCAAGGTACGTAAACACCAGGAAGAAGTGACATGTCACTTCCTTCTCCCGGCTTACAATAAGCGTGTATTGTACGCCAGATGTAATTCATAGCTCTATATGAGAGGTGTAATTTGCAGCGCAATTACACACCGAAACACATCCCGCAATTATACGATGTGAACATACCTTAAGGTGAATGGGTGCGTATTTCCAACAGCACATGTGTAATGGCACCTTACTGTGCGCGCCAATTTACAGCGTGTTAAACCTACCTACCTTATTTTTCCTAAAAATGTTTCCTCATCAGCAATTCCATTTTTGTAAGCTTGGAATTCTGGCAGATTTGCTTCCTCCTATACTTATAATGGTCAGCACATAATACAACTTAAAGAGTTGACGTATCACTGTTTTGTCCTCGCTTACAGCATGTAGCGAAAATACGATGACACTGATTTTACATAGCAATGAATGGCAGACATTTTACTGTAGTATTTAAGCCTTTTTTGGGGGCAGGTTACACTCCTAATCCCCCACAAAAAGCATCAAAACATTCCGTTTAACTGTATGGTACTAATTTGGGGGCATTTTAAAGCTCAGTGCCTAGGGCAGCATGAGCTGTAAACACAGCCCTGCCTACAATGGCCATATAGTATATACCTATCTATCTACAGAGGATTGTATAACTACCTACAGGGGATATATATATATATATATATATATATATATATATATATATAAATATATATATATATATATATATATATCTTCCTACAGGGGCTTACTTACCTTCCTATAGTGGAGTTATATACCTACCTACTGGGGCCTATATACCTACCTTCTTAATGGTGGTCTCTATATGGTGGTGTTGTAGGTTATATATGAGTTGGTGTCTGTTATCAATAATGTGTATATTTATTCCTGTGAGTGGTTGTGTTGGTTAGGGGGCCCCGTTCATAGCTCTGCTCAGTGGCCCAAAATGCTGTTAAGGCTCTGATCAAGATGACTGGGTAGATCTGTTATCATGAGCAGATTTTTCTTGTAATAACCATGATGGCAAATCTACTGGCTCTTTTACATTCTCCATTGTTCATGGCCAACACTCTCAACATCTTCTTCAAGTTCTACGTCCTCAGAAGATCCAGCTGTAAATTCCCAAGATGGAACTTCCTTTGGTTGCCTCCCAAAGCAAGACACATAAAACAAGAAGCACAGGCTTCCTCCTATGTTCCAGCCAGTAGACAAAGTCTGGCTCTCTGCAAAATATATTCAGTTAAGAGTTTCTTGTTTCAGGCTTGCCCCATGCTTCCTAGAACATTTTCTCATGATCCAGCAGTTAAAACCTGTCTGTTATAAACTTTGCCTGCCACTTTTCTTGCACATTCCAAATTCCTTCCATGTTTCTCTATTAAAATCCTTAGCTGCTAGTCACACAAGCACAGTAGTGAGTTCTGAAGATATCTATAAGGTCAAGGAAATACTTGACGTTAGGGGCTCTAGAGGCAAAACTTTATATGATTGGCTGGAAGAGGTTTGGACTAGGGAAAAGGTTGTGGCAACCAGCTCAAAACATTTATGATCCAGAACATCCACAGGGTCATAAGACAGGGAGTACTGTTATGAGTCACGTGGAAACCCGCCCCACTGTCCCGCTCAGTTACACAAGGTGGCACATTCACTCCCCACTTCAACAGCTGTGATGTGTTCCCACATCAGGCTCCTCCTGGTTCTTGCTGATTTAGAAGACCAGTGCACACCAACAGCTTTCCTGAGCCAATGTCATTTCACATGAGCTTTTGTAAATACACCTCCCCGTCCTCCTGCGTCAATTTGTTGGTGCGCTTAAGTGGTTTTTAGAGAGAGATTCCCATGTATGATTCTACCATTTCTGCCTACCCTGACCTTCTGCTTGTGAACTGACCACATCTCTGCCAATTCCTCTGATACCACACATACATCCCAGCCATCTCCATGAGTGACCACATTGAGGTAATGATCTATGAGTTCCTTGCAGCAAGGTCCAGGTCCCTTGTACAAAAGGTTAAAGGGCGAAGACCAGACTAACACAAAGGAACCACCACCTGTTGAGCATGACAGGTAGACTGTTTCTTATGGTGTGCTATAGGGCATTTTCAGAAAGGGAGCCCATTACAGTTTCGTCTCATCCTCAAATGAAAAATTATTAGTAATGAAGAAGGAACTAGGACCTTGTGTGTTTGGTGGTTAGGCATAACGTGGTATCAAACAACACCTCAAGGGCCTTTAGGTATTTTTGGTATCTTTGCTATAGAACTCCCTGTTCTCTATGTACACCACTGCAGGAATGCGGTTCCTTTTTTAAGGTAAAAATAGGTTTTGGCTTTCCGCTGTCTGGCACATTTTGTTGTTTCTCCTTTGTGTACAAATGCTGCTATACAACACTACTACACATCCTGATTGTATAGCAAGTAAAATACTTAATAGACAACAATGATTGTGCTATGTGGCACTTTGAATTCTAGATGCGCTACTGACTAGACTCATCTGTTTTTGATAAGTTTTTCTGTTCCAGTTGACTTATGACCATGCAGTTCCATATTTCTAAATTCGGTTAGGCTAAGGACAGTGGTTACTGTGACCACAGGCAGATATAGTGAGCTGGACTCTTGGCCAATGATAACATTCCTGCAGTAACCACTTTTCTACATTCCTGCACGTTTAGCTTTTTAAAAATGCTGAGACCATCTTCTTTCTGTGTTTTACATTTTGTCTATACTCCTTAAATATATTCAAAAAATTATTTTTATTGCCCATAGTTTGATACATTAACATAAAAACTGTGATCAACTATTTTTCCTATGTTTTCATAGTGAAAGGGGAATAGTAATGTGTAGTTTTAGTTTATTCATATATTTCCAAGATCCTCTTTAAAATGTCACAGAAGTACACAATTATTTGAATTCAGTCAGCCAAAATATTCTTTTGCAAAATCATATTTCTTTTCCTTTCCTATTTCCCTCCCCTACCTTAGAGAGATTCTAGAACATATCTATTTACCACATATGTCATTTAATACAGTCCATAATCTACAATTACAATTCATATTTGAGGAACATATAGTAGTAACATAATAAAATAATAGTTAAGGTTGAAAGAGACATAAGTCCATCAAGTACAACCTATAATACCACAGTGTCAATCCAGAGCAAGGCAAAAACATCTATGAGGTGGATACCAATTACCCCATACAACTTAATAATAAATATATTAAAAGGACCCTTGTGGTGTCCCATTAGCAACTATGACCTAATCAGAGTACCTTCCATTCATAACCACAATGAGTTCACACCAATTTTGAACTCATTTACATATATTTTTGCCAGTCCCATCACTCTTAATTTTTGCAATTATCTTTAATGTAACAAGCTATCAAATTCCTTCATTAGACAATATCCACAGCCTTACACTGGTCTAATCTGAAGCTTACTTCCTCATAGAAACTGATCAGACTAAGGACTAATCTCTTATAAAGCCTTGATGGTGCTATGTTTTGACTAAGATATTCCATGATAATATCTCTAAGAAAACCTTTAATTATTTTACACACAATGGAAATTAAGTTTAAAGTCCTGTAGCTTCTGAGCTTAATTTTAAACCCCATTTTTGAACATTGGCACCACATTTCCCATGTGCCAGTCCTGTGGAACAGACCCTGTCAGTACAGAGAATATTAAAAATAATATTAAAAATAAAGGTCTATCACAGTACTTAGTTTCTGCATTAACTTAGGGGCGTTCTAGTCTTACGGCAGTATTATTTTACTGTAAATATTGGTTGGTGGAAATGAATAAAGCTAATATGATGTAGCAATCTAATAACATGTTACAGTGCTGTTTTATAATTTTATCAGATCACATTGCTCTTTTTAAGGCACAAAGGATAAAACAGAATATGTCTACCATTATATCTTATATCTTATCTCTAGGATATAGAGATCTTTGTATAGATCAGTAAACCGAGCCAGATAAAGGCTCTCGGACATGGATAAATCTGATACAGTGATCTGTGACTGCACGGGTCGAATTTTTAACAACTTCGCTTGTGAGATGCTACAGTGTAGCACACAACAGAGGTATTCCACCCTAATCAACAATTTTAATATATTCCAAATAAACTATATATTAATAATGAACATTAATAATTATGTAGCAGTAACATCCTCTACATTTTCCAAACACTATGGGTGACATGTCCCATTAGGGCTGCGCCATTTGTTTGGTGTATTTTGCGCAAAAAACTGTTGACGCTCTATTATCTATATAAATTAACTGTAGTACACCAAAAATAGGTGCATTATACGCAAGGCACAACACACTGAATGCTCCTAAATTAGGCGCATCAAATATGCTAGCAACGAAGTGCCATGCGCCTACATTAGGTGCATCAATTATACTATGCAAGGTATACCAGATGCCAGATTTTTGACAGGTTCATTCATTCAGGTGCACTATACACTCACTTAATGTGCCTTAAAACTGGCGTGGCAGCGCCTCTTTTCTGACATGTCGCCTTTAGAGTCCAGTCAGATTTTTCCATCTCCAAAATATAAAGGTTTAGTTTAAACTAAACAGATCCAAGTTTAAGATATAAAGGACCGGAATCAAGCTAATAAAATAAATACAGTAGATGAATTAGGCTCATCAAATAGACAACATTTTAGCAGAATCAACCTCAGGTCATAAGTAAAGTACCAGAATCAAGCTTGGTACATAAATACAGCACTAGAACCAAGCCTAATATTTAAATAAAGCACCAGAACCAAATTTGGTATATGCAAACACTTCCAGCACCAAGTTCTATTCAAGAATACAACATAAGTTTATTACATAAATACAGTACCAAACTTAGTACACAAATACAGTATCAGACCAAGCTCATAATAAAAAAGCAGTAACAAGACAAGGCTCCTTTCATGAATATATCACTAGTACCAAACTCAGTACATAAATACGGTATTATTGTGGTACTGAGGATTTGGAATTGGAAGAATTCAAGAAAACCAGCTGAATTCCACCCTTGTGTGAATTTACTAATTCATAGACAATGAAGCTTGGTGCTACAAATAGAAACTATTATTGCCTATAAAGTGAAAGTGATGTGTTTTGTGTAAGTGGCAGTGTGGACAAGATGCACATCTACCAATATCTGTGCCTTTATGCACCTTTTACAACCCCTTGTGAAAGGAATGGTTTGTGAGTCACTTAAGTTTGACTATACATACAAAAATGTACTGCAATATAAATTCAACTAGTAGAACATGACAGGTTATATTCCACAAAATATGAAGACAACTGTATGTGTGTATGTACTAGCAAAAATGTTAAAGTGTTTTCCCACCAAATGTATTTTTTTCATTCATTTACATAGCACCATTATATCCCACAGCGCTGTACAAACATTGTCATTGTTTCTATTTGGGCTCACAGTTGAAATTCCAGATTAACTTATTTGTATGTTTTTTGGAGTGTTACGGAACCGGATTACCTAGAGGAAATCCACACAAACATGGGGAGACCATACAAACTCCTTGGTGGGATTTGAACCTAGGACCCTTGGACTAAAAAAAACAACAGTGCTAACCACGGTGCTGTATATTTCACTATCCATCTTACCACATGATCAGTATATTTGGTGGGAAAACCAATATTATTGGATATGGTTTAATCCTGAGATAATCAAAATTCACATTAAAGGAATTGTCAAATACATGTCTTTTTTGTTTTTTCCTTGATCCGGAGGTAAAAGAGATGAACAAAGGTTTCTCTGATTACCGTGCAGCGGCAGTTTTTGGGCGCATTAAATCAGTGTAAAGTGCGCCAGAAAGTCCGATCCTCTCAAAAATCTGCCGACAGGTAAACTTAATGCGCCTAAAAAGATGCATTGCGCGTAAATAGGTGCATTGTGCAAATCGTAGCACATTGTGCAAATTGCGGCGTATAGCGTGTTATTGGTACTGTATGTAATGCGCCTCTCGAGGCGCATTGTGCAACGAAGGCGCATAACGTATCATTAACTAGTATATGTAATGCACCTCAATAGGCACATTGCACTATGGAGGGGCACAGCATATAATTTTTAGGCGCATTAGTTATGGTGTACGACATTTCATTTACATTGAGAATATGGAGTCAAAAGTGGTTTTGGCACAAAATAGACTGAAAAACTGGCGTTGGCGTGTTGGGACATGTTGTCCTTTGTCTTATCTGAATACAGGACGTGACATCACCATAGGTCAGCACACAGAATTGCTGGCAGCTACAGAACAGAAT
This sequence comes from Phyllomedusa bahiana, assembly GCA_025379985.1. NCBI lineage: Eukaryota > Metazoa > Chordata > Amphibia > Anura > Hylidae > Phyllomedusa > Phyllomedusa bahiana. The sequence goes on along the minus strand of JAODAL010046954.1, from coordinate 6,359 downwards.
GTGTTATCTCTAACAAACAAAGGCGATTAATTACTTTACTTGAGCTCTGTAGCCTTCTGCATTATATATTACATCTCTCATTGCAGTGCAATTAAAAGAGCTGTGAATATACAGCTGATATGCTAATCACTGTTTTAGAACCACCTACTTCTCTTGTCTTAAGCACCAGAATTATCAGCTCTAGAAAAACATATAATTAAATATTTGCTTAAATTATAGTTAATTTTTAGTCATGTTCAGTATTCCAAGTTGGTGAATGTATGCTTTTGACCTAGCTGGTTTTATTACAAGGACATATGGCCTAAACTAGAATTATGTCCTGCAACAATGCCCTTTTACATAAAATTAGCAATCGTGTCATCTGAGAAGGAGGGGGATTGAAGCATCTTGCAGGCTTTACTAGCACATGATGTATCCATATATCATGGTGCCAGTAAGGTTCTGTGTAGAGTACTCAGTAATCCCGCTACTTAGAAGGCTGGTGTTGGTCGGAAGCCTTCTCGGCAGAAAATCCATCTTTGCTCACCCTTTTGCATTGCTAATACAATAGTTTTGAAGTATAAACTTTTTTTAAAAAAGTTTTAATGTTATTAAAAGTTTAAATCACCCCCCTTTTGCCATTTTACAAATAAAAAAATTGCACAAAATTGGTATCACTGCATCCATAAAAGTCTGATCTATAAAAATATTACGTAATTTATCCTGTACAGTGAACACTATAGAAGACAAATTATTCCAAACACCAAAATTGCGTTTTTTTGGTCAATGGTACCAAAACAAAGTACACTCCAAATTGTAGCCTCACTCGGGTCCATAGGTGGCAATACAAAAAAAGTTATTGGTTGCAGACAATGGCGCTACAGAGCAAACTTAAAAAAATAGAAGATGTTTGGATTTTTTTCACGACACTAAAACATAATGAAAACTTTACATATTTGGTGCAGCTGGAATCGTGTTAACCTTCAGAACACAAATAACATATCATTTATACCAAAGAGTGAATGCCGTAAAAACAAAACCCCTGCAATCATGGCACAGGTTTGGTTTGTATTCACATTTCTCCCCACTTTGTGGTTTCCCAGTATATTCTATGTTCAATGTAACCAGAAAAATTGTGTCCCACACGACATGAAACGTGTTGTTACTGCTGCAATAGAGTATTTCTTATTTAGAAACCAATGGATTTTTCAGCGCTAATACATCCATCGAAGTCTGTTTTTTAGCCCAAATCAGACCCAGGAAGTTCTCTTGGTCTTCTTCACCTAATTCAGACTTCTCTCAGCAACGCAGGTCAAAACACTAGCTTCTGGCTCCTGTACCGATTTATCCGGCACTGTGTCTGACTGAGTGTTGTGCCTCCTGGAATCGCACAATGATACCAGGTGAGCTCACTCTTTGGTTTTTGATTTATTGTAAACGTTATCACATGAGGAGGTGCTCTGTGTGTTTGCCTTCTTTTTACTTTCTTCATTTTAGATATGGTCTGGTCCATGACACCATTAGAAAGTACATCTTGTCCTGAAAAATAAAAGCCCTTATATGTCTATGTAGATGAAAAAATAAAAAAATATTGGACACAGCTATTAACCACAATAAACCCATTGACTTGCTATAGATTAGAGTAAAATATATCTAAAAGCTTGGAGCTGGATAGAGAGCAGAACATTCTGAATCCTGTAGCCCCGTGATAATTGATTATAACGCTATAACATTTTCAGAAACATTGCATTTCATTGCTTTTTACAAATATTGTTCAAATTATATATATTATTATATAACATATTTTTGGGGGGACATTTTTCATTTGTTATAGAGAAGCCTATGGGTAGTACACCTAAAAAATGCCAAACACAGAGAAACACCCCAAACAAAAATGTCATGTATATAGGCTTTTCGTAAATACATCCGGGAGCAGTGTTTTTTACTTATAAAAATACAGTCAAATATGCACATAAAACACAAAACTAAATAACAGTTCTCATCATTAGTAGGGATAGTTCCTACTTTCATACAATCTCTTTCCCATCCAGAGCCAGCAGCTTAAAGGGAGCAGTTCATGAGAATTTACAACTGCAATTACATAGCAATAGAGGATGAGAGAAATTCCTTCTTTTCACTAAGTGGAATTGACATGTTTTTCTTTTGATGGTATGCAGGCAGGTCCGGAAGTGTTTACCACACATTACTTACACTTCCTGCATGTTTTTCAGATGGGAAGATGCATGTGAACCTTGACACTTGCTGGACACCTCAATAAGTTATTATATAATTTTATTGAATTTGTGTATAAATTCATCAAAACATTAGGTGGTGAATTTATGAAAAAACAAAAATAATAAAAAAGATTATACAGAACTACCTAAATCAAATGTAATGGCAAAAGCAGCTCTGCACACTCTCTAACATTTTCACCATTCATCATTATTTAAAATTCTGTACCATTTTTATTTTAGTTGCTCCCTTAGTGATCCATAGTGTACAACTCTTTTGTACAAGTCAATTAGGATTACCAAAATTATTTATATTTGCCAAATGCCACAATAATGAGAGAGAATTTTAAGACATTTTTATTACTTTCTGGAAGGTCAAACATTTACATTCACTAGGTTTACTATAACAGAAGAAAAAGAAAGGTCAGCTCACCCCAGATTGTACTCCCGTACTCCTGCCATGGATAGATTTCAAATGCTAGTAGAGAGGGACCTCAGAAATTTATCTGAGAATAAAACGCCAGATCCTAGCTACAATAATCTCACGGGGCAGGGAGAAGGGCACTGGAGGAATTGAAAACCAATACGGATCTAGTCATTAAGATTGCAGACAATGGGATTACAGTCGTATTATTGTATAGTCTTACTTACATTGAATGGATGGAGGATATTTTATCTGACTCCACAACATATCGTAAATTGAAACATGATCCCACCTTAGAATTCAAGGCCCAATTGTCTATTCATTTGAATGAGGGCTTGTCCATTGGAGTGTTTAGTCAAAGACAAGCTGACTATATATTGGTGGAACATTCTGTGATGTCCATTATGTACGGCCTCCCTAAAATTCACAAAGACTGCGCACGACCACCTATGAGACCCATCGTCTCTGGCATAGGCTCTCTTTTTGAGAGGCTGTGCCAGTGGCTAGATGGTCTCTTGCAGCCCCTGGTAACTAGATGTCCGGGCCATCTGTTGGACACCAAAGAAGTTCTTCGAGATTTAGGATGTATTGAGTGGGATCATGACATGTCCTGGCTCACCTGTGATGTGGAAGCTTTATATTCCAGCATTCCCCTCCAGGTGGCGACATCGGCCCTCAGATACCATCTTTCACAATTTACGGATCTTGCCCAGGAGCATCTGGACTTTGTTGTGTGAGTGGCAGAGTTTCTCATGACTCATAATTTTTTTTCTTTCAATCAGATCATTTATTTACAAACCAAGGGCGTGTCTATGGGGGCCAAGTTCTCACCATCCCTGGCCAATTTGGTCATGGCATAGTGGGGACATTTTTATATTTTTTCCCCCGAAAATCCTTTTGCTGATTTTGTTTTTTGGTATGGCAGATACATCGATGACCTCCTGTTCATCTGGAGGGGCGATGTGTCTGCCATACCTGCTTTTATATTTTTTCTTAATGACAACATTTTCAACTTGCGCTTCACCCACGCTTCAAGTCCAGATGTCATTCAATTCCTGGATCTAGCCCTATTGGGAAAACCGGGATATCTTATTAAGACCAGTACTTACCGCAAAAGTACCGCTGGAAATACGATTTTGCATTCCAGAAGTTTCCATCCCAGACATGTACACAAATCCATACCAGTTGGGGAGATGATTAGGTCCAGAAGGAATTGTACCAATGACGAGGATTACCAAAATGAGTGCAGGCAAATCCAGGATCGTCTGTCAAAATGTGGTTATAAGAGTTGGATGCTTAAATGCGCCAAAAAGATTGTTGACACCAAAGATAGACATCAATTGGTTCACCAAAATAAACAAAAATCTAAAATCCCCGGTAAACAAAAACTTGTTTTGGTGCTGGACCATACCCCTCAGTTTTGTGAAATTAAAAAGATTTTTTCTAAATATCTACCGATACTGATGGAGGATCCTGTACTTGAGCAGGTCTTATCTGATGGTTGCAAGGTGGTTTCTAGGAAGTCGTGCACACTAGGGAATTTGATTTCCCCGAATCTGATTGTATCTGGCAAGCTGCGACGGACATGGCTTGCCCAAAAAGGATTTTATAAATGTGGACGATCTGCATGTCGTACGTGCAAATATGCCTCCAGCGTCAAAACATTTGCTGATAAACATAATACTAAGGCTTTCATTATAAAAAGTTTTATAAACTGTAATTCTGAATGCCGGGTTTATCTAGCACAATGTACCATCTGCAAATTACAATATATAGGGAGTACGTCCAGGAAGTTGAGAGTTAGGTTCTTGGAGCATTTAAACGACATTTCCAACACAACAATCAGAAATAGATCTAACCTCTCTAATCATTTCAGGGACATGCACAATTCTGACCCCAGGGGATTACAGATCATGGGTATAGAAAAAATATTTCATCCAAAACGTGGTGGTGATATTAAGCGGATTCTACGAAATAGAGAAGCATTCTGGATTTTTACACTAAACACATCTGTGCCACAAGGTCTCAATTTAAGGAGGGAACTAATGTTCCATTATTGAGGAATCTAGGAGGAACTGGGGATACTCTTGATTGGTTATCTGTTATGGAGTAAAGGTAATTAGTATTTGATGCTATTTTCCCCTGTTTCTCCGTTTTCTGTGTTCATTTCATTCATTTATTTATTTGTTCATGATTATGCAGAGATTAGAGATTCACATCCATATTTATATTTTGGTGGTCGGTTACTTCTTATCTTTATTCTTTTGTTTTTGTATTTTATTATGCAATTATATCTTTTGTATTTCCTGTGATCTGCTCTTGCACCTTGGAGCCCCTCTTCCTGTTTACATCCATACTTGTCGGTATACGGGTATGTTTCCCTTATTTCCGAAGCAACTCTACTTTGGCTAGTCTGAATTTGTTTCGATATTTACCGGCATTATCTTCTATGTTTACTTTTGCGCATGTCTGATGTGCTATTTTACGTCCGGGCAGGGCTGAGTTTTACTCTGCCCTTTCTGGTGTCGGCGTGGCTCTTTGTCCGGATATGTCTTTCCGGCCGTGTGCGGAGTGGCCGTGTGCCGACTTCCGGTTCGGACCTTGGATCACTTCTGCGCATGTCCGGATGTGGCGTTTCATGTTAGCGTTACATGCCACTCAGTTATGGATGAGGGTCTCCCGGTGTGCGAGGTGTGACGCACAGGTAATTAACCAATGATTTTACTGTGTATGATATTTAATAGCGGTTTGTTTGCCACATTTGTATGCTATGACTAAGGGTAATCGCATGTATTCCCGAAACGCGTAAGCCAGCTTTATTCTTGTGAGGCTATTTTGCCTATGGGCACGCTCAAACTTTTTATATGCTCTAAAAAAAGAATTTTCATTTTTAATGTATCGCTGGTGGGGATGCTGCAACACTTATTCTTTTTAAAACACTAGGTTTCTATGCCTTTAAACCAATTTGCGACAGCCCCTATATGATGTAGTCTTTGGAAGTTTTGATAGTTTTTTGGCAGAAAACTGGTTAATTAAAGACAACCTTTGGAAGTATTTTAATTGCCACCCGAAACAACTGCTTCTTTTTAAAAATCTGGGATAGTCTAAAAATCGCCAAGATTCAGGAAAAATTTGTGGCTTGTAAGTTTTGGTCATCCCTTGGGGGAATTTCCAGATCCTGAAGGGCCTTGTTATCTGTTCAAACAATTTATCAAACCAAAAAGTGGGAATTCCGTTATACCCCTCAGAAAGGATGGGTTCTGTATTCAGAGATGAAAATGCTTTGGTCCCACAAGTGCATACAACCAAGAAAAAAAGCAAAGTCCTTTGAAGATGTGGCGGAAGGTTGAGTTATGTCTTACCACGTAAAATGGGTACTCTTCAACATGGGCTGAAAAGGCCACTTGCCAGGAAGAAGCCCATTACTCCAAAAGAAAATATAAAAGCCCGATTAAGTTTTAATAACATGGGAAAAAAGCTACTTTTTGGGACGTCCTGGGTTGAGAAACTAAAAATTGAAAATGTTTGGCCTAATGCCCCTTGTATATTTGGGGGGGGAAAAAAGGGGGAAGTTTTTGGGAAACCCAAAACAATCCCAACTGTGAAACTGTTTTGCTGCGGGGGGACTGGTGACTTTAAAAAAAAGTGGCATTATAAGAGAGATGGGGGAATTGATTTAAAGAAGTGGAATTTTTAGAATTTCAGGAAAACTTCGGGTTCCTGAA
>JAODAL010046953.1:0-30407 GCA_025379985.1 Phyllomedusa bahiana | reverse complement strand
TTTTTTTTACTTTTTTTTTTCCTTTTTTTTACTTTTTTACTTTTTCACCCATTTTTATTTTACTTTTTCCCCCAAAGGGGGTTTTAAATGAGAGATCGGGTTCCTATGACGACTGGTTCCTATGACAACTGTCTCACGATGCCGGGCATGGCCGGGGCCCGGACGCACAGACAACCCAGAAGGCATTCTTCCCCTTCCGTGCTTCTGTCAAGGGCAGGAGCTCCCCACGGATCTGCGATCCTTTCGCGCTGCTGCCGAAGACGCAGGAGGAGCGATTCCTCCTGGCTCTCTTATTATTGCGACCCGATCATCGCAAAATTTAAGGGGTTGGGCCCCCCCCCCCCCCCCCGGAGCGACCCTGGGGTGGGGGCCGCCTGCGGGAGTAGCTGAAAATTACATGAACCCCGGCCGGATGTGCAATCTGTTTTGGGTTGGGATTCAGATTCCCATCGTTTTTGGTCCTTAAGGGGTTTGTGGTCTCCTGGGGGGAGTGAAGTGGAGCTAGATTTGCTGTTGGGGAAAAATAATGTTTATTTTAAGAAAAGAAAATAATAAAAAAAAATTTTGAAAATTTTTCAATTTAAAAAATTTTTTTTATTTTTAAATTAAAAAATGTTTTCTTTTTTTTTTAATATCCTTAAAAAAATTCCCCTTTAAAATGATTTTTTTTTTTTAAAAAATTAACTTTTTTTACACAAAAACAACCCATTGATGTTGTTCAGATTTTTTTTATTTTTATTTTACTACATAAAATTTGAAAATTATTTTTGCTGCTCTCACCCTTTATTCTACATACAGCAATAGCCAGCACACCACAGGTATTGCTGGGACTTGTGAGTTCACCAAGCAAGATCACTATCATAGTTTCTATTCACTGACATGCTATTCTGATGCTTTTCTTTTATTTCCACCCATCTATAGCCTTAATACATGTTTAGGCACATTACTAAGTTTCAAAATGCGCCTAACACACAGACGATCGCGTCGAACTTTAGACTCCATTTAATAATCACACAAAAACCACTTTCATACATTCAGACGCATTTTATACTCTGAAAACGAGACTCGAAAAATCACCTTCGAAGCGCCATCCTTCATACATGTCTCCCTTAGTGTTGTGGTTTTTCTCTGTTATTTCTCCAAAAAATGAATAAAGTAACAACTATATTTCCATATTTTTTTATCAATGGATTGTGTGTCAACACATGCTCTGACACTGTCAATCAATGTCAATTATTAGTTTGTGTAGGTCATGAAAGAAAAAAATATTCTTTCAAATATTTCCCAAAAGAGTAATAAAATAATTCCTATTATTATTTTTTTCTCTAAATATAAGCAGTTTATATCGAAATAAAGTGTAATTTCCAGTTTTAAATTTATTCTTACTGAATCTGAAAAAATTGCAGAGATAAAGTAAATGAACCAGCGACAGGTAACAGAGCATAATAAATTTGACACAAATTTAAAAAAAAAAAAACAACAAAAGAATTGAGAAAACCTACAAAACATGCAATGTGCCTCTTAGTCTTATAAATCAATATAAAAATATTTTTTGCAAACAATCATCATGTTTTATCTGAATTTTAATACCAGTGTAACAAACTGTTATATAACAAGGGAACAGCAAAAGATCAGGCAAAACATTTTTGCAGGGTGTGTTGTAATTTCCCGTTGGCATCATTTTGGGAAAAAATGCCAATTTTTGATCACTTTCATTTTAAATTTTTGGGAACAAAAAAATATTTTAAAAAAATGGAAATTTTTTTGTTGGGATTTTTTTATTTTTACAACTTTTCCCTTTTAAATCCTCCTGGGCAATTAACCATTAAGGGGCGCAATCTCTTATATACTGTTCTGGAATAGCAGAACAGAGTACAATAATGGCTCTCCAACTACAACCCTGCCTATGACTTGGTGTAATAAAGAAGTAAGATGGCAGCCACTGAGTCCTTTATCAGCCCCTGGCTGCCATGATATCCATAGTTACATAGTTAGTACGGTTGAAAAAAGACATGTGTCCATCAAGTTCAACCAAGGTGGGTAAAAAAGTGGGTGAAGGGAGGGAGACAAGGATGTTAAGCACAGCCTCCCCACTGGTTAATGTCCTGAAACCCACAAGGCAAGAACCAATCTGCTCCAGTGGAGACCCCAACTCTGACCCCAAGACCGCCACCATCCAGGATCCAGAATTTTTCAATAGCTACATATGCATTCATATTCTTTTGTTTCAGGTAGTTATCTAAGCCTTCTTTTGAAAGTCCCAAACTGTTTCCTGCTGTAATCAGGAATTGTATCCAATTGACACACACCCCACAATCTCATCATGAAAGGGAGCGTCCTCAATCCATTAGATGCTGTGACTGCATTTTCTAACTAAGTGGATAAAGGGCTGGGAATCTGGTTTATCTTAGATCCCAACCATTCGTGGCAGGTCCTATCTGTAATTAATATCTGAAACTAATAGCTGATATATCTGTTATTAATAGCTGATACCTGCTGTGTATGGAGTGAGCACTCTCCATACTCCCTTAATGACCTGTGACATAACTATCTTAAGCGGTCAATAAGGAGTTAAAGGGTTGTGCAGACCAGAAAAACATGATTGCCTTTTTCCAGGTACAATGTCATATCTAGAGATGGGCGAATCGATTCTAATGAAGTGGAATTCGTTTAGAATTTCAGGAAAACTTTGATTCTGAATTAAGTCGAAGTTTGGGGTGATTCGCAGGAACGAAGCGTGTTTTGATTGATAAAATGGCTGCGAGCACATGGCGTTACATGGGGCAAAGAACTCTGGAGCAAGAAAGGCGTAGCCTACATGACATGTCAGAGATGAAGCCAATCAGAGACCGGTGGGATTCTGTGACGTCACCGCACTAATATAAGTCCGACGCCATGCTCGCTCCTCACACTCCTCTCACTGTGCTGTGTAGGGAAGGTGCTGCCGCTGCTGCTGCTTATGATATCTCATACTAAAGAACTCACTTTTATACAGCGATTTTTGGGGGGTGTCACAGCTTGTCTCAGAGACTGCTTCTCTTAACGTTCTAATTCTGATTTTGTGGGGTATTGGAACTGAAGTCCAGTGTGCGTCCATGCAGCTGCATATACATTTAATGCTACTGCTCAGTTCTTGAGCACATTGAATATCCAAGGGTTATCTAAGCCTTTCCTGTTGTATTCAGTATAAAGAAACAGCATTTTTACAATCCAAATACCACTTAATTTTTGGTTGCTCATTTATTTGGTCGCATTAGATTCCAGGGGTTAATAAGCGTTGTTCCAGCTGTTGGGTCCACTAAAAGAAATGTCTTCTTTCACCGCCAAAGAAGAAATGTTGCCTGTAGCATAAATCATATCCGAAGGTTAATTACAATTTTCCTGTTGTTTGTTCCGTAAAATACATGCTGTTTTTTTAAAAACTACCTCAGAAGCTGGTAATTGATTTGCTAAGCAATTTCTTTTGCGCACATTTACATCCAAGGTTTAACTAAGTATTTTTTCTGCAATTGTACTTTCGTAAAAGAAAACGTTCTTTTTCACTAGCCAAAGAATAAATTTTGCCTGTAGCATAATTCCATATCTGAAGTTAATTACAAGTTTTTCTGTGTTGTGTTCCGTAAAATACACACCGTTTATAAACACACTGCAAAGCTGTTAAATGTTATGCCGCAGACATTACTTTTGCCGCAATTATACATCCAAGGTAACTAAAGTATTTTTCAGCAGATTGTACTTTGAAAAAGAAACGTTCTTTTCAATGTGTAGACATTGTGCATGCAATAGCTTTTTATTAACAGTTATTCTGTTGAAATATTACTTTGGAAATTTGGGCACCTGAACATATATTAGGAAACATATCTTTCTAAGTAACTGCAGGTCTATTTATTTAAGTGCAAAACTCCCACTTTTATTATCATAATATCATACAATATCAGATATGTGTTTTTTCACTTTTTTGGTCATCAAACTTTTGCTGAATCGAGGTCCTTTCACTTAAAATAAATTTGAATCCACTATTTTGTAGTACACCACAGGGTGTATTGATAGGTCCAAAAATACTTTTATTAATCCGTATACAATTCAGATGCTGTTTTTTTTTCACCTTTAGGCACAGGCCAGCTTTTGTTTCATCAGAGCCAATTCAATATGGCAACGGGTGGACCCGTAATTAGAGAAAGGAATTCTATCTTTATTCCCAAAACGGACATACTTTCCATACATCAATAAAAGCATCGCATCTTTAAATCAGTCAAAAGACTATAGAGACTAAGTTGCATAAACATGTAAATACCTTAGTAAGCGCTTCACTGCATTTTTTAGGACAAGGAGAATGCAATGGACCAACCCGCGGCCGGTGAAACCCGCAATAGATGCGAAACGTTCTTCAAAGGATCAACCCTCTTCTCAACCCTTCCTAAAGAACTGGTCACCTTTGCCATACTGAATTGTTTGGGACTATGGTAATCCCATGGAATATCCCAAAGTGAGAACCCCAGAACGAAATAGGTTGCTTACATAATATTATAGGCTGTTTTATACATATTTATCTATTGTTATAGAGCCCACGCTTGCAGTTAAATTTGAATCCCAGCAATTTGTTAGTCACCACAGTTGTATGAAAGGTGCAAAAAATACTGTTTTATTATCCGTATACATTTCAGATAGGTGTTTTTCACTTTTTGTCGTAGCTTTTGTTGATAGAGTGTACCGAGTTGCACTTAATTTTGAATCCGATCAATTTTGTTTTAATTTAGGGAATTTGAGAACAGCTTTGGAATTTGCCGTCTTTTAATAAGAGACTTTCCAAAAGTCCTTTCATACCTTCCCTCAAATTTTATTTCTTTCTCTGAACATGGATCGAAATTCAGGTGGGTAAGCGAGCAAAGAGGTGGTAATACATTGAGGTAGAGGTACAGAAGAAAGTTGGCTCCTTCCATGTGCTGGGCGACAGACACGCATTCCAGTCGTATCCGATCGGGTTGCAGGACCGTTGAGGCCAGTCATCGCTGTGTTTCCAGAGCCCTGTGAATCTCAGTAACGAAACAGCGTCGCCAATCTTCCTTCAGTGGTTAATGCAATCTGCCATCCCATCATTCTTACCTCCTCGTCCTCCCATCCCGGCCACAAATAATGTTTTTCATCTGGGCATCATCAGCATCCATCCACATGAAAATCGAAGCCAAACCCAAAATGTCAACTCGTGTACCCACCACTGGAAGGATTAATCCATTTTCTGAAGACCTCTTTGAATGACAAAATGCAGTTGGGGTCCAAAGGCAATTTTCCCAAAGACCAGAGGCCAAAGAGGATAATTTTGTCTGCTCTGGACGCCCAGTTTACTGATGCCACAGAGGAGAGAATAAGCCGGTCAATCGGTCAAAAAATACCGGGCGGTGCAACGCCTTGCAGTCCCTCTTGCTATGTACCCCGAAGCTCCTGGATGCAGAAAAGTCAGACGACCAAGTCAACCTGTTTGATGATGATGAATTACATTGGCGGATCCATCCCGTGTCTTTTCCTTTTCCGCAAATGTTTGCTTGCGGAGCGCTTCCATCACTGTACGAGGAGGAAGCACAATGGGTATGTCCAATACCGGGTCCGCCCCTCAAAAAGGGAAGTGGCGGTTCCGCACAAGTCCGCTGAATATGATTCCGCCCAGGCCACGGGTGCAGCGTGAAGCCATGGTCTGCGGAAACCCGCTCCTCGGCTTATCGCGCATCAAAAAAGTGTCCAGGATGCTCTCAAGCCTGGCCGTCTTTTGAAGCAAGCCTCTGATTCCACCGCACGATTGTCACATGCCCGACTTTGGCCATTAAACAGCACTAAGTAGAGGCAAGAATCTTAGGTGTTTAACCACCACATCATTCCCTAGTCACATGCAGCGAAGGATGATTGAAATGGAAGGCCAACACTTGGCCCAAAAAAGGGCCAGAACCGACGCCCGGGCTTCCACCACTCGTCACACCCTCTGTCTCCGCCTCTCCTCCTCCGCCACCACCAGCTTCCACAGCTGCCCATTTCCTCTCAAGTCAAGAATCAGGGGATCATCCCACCGCGTTCAGCCTCCACGTCGCCCGAGTACCACCAGCAAACCACCATAGTACCCATCCAACCCCTTCTCCTTACGCCAGTTTGAACGACCTGGCACGCCGTACAGTGTCAGTCTATCAGCCAGCCATCTGTCTTTTCCATGTGGAGCAAAGAAACACGTTAACCCTAACCATCCCAAAGCCCAAAAGCCTGAATAGTCGGCATTGCCATCTTTTTGGCCTTGGAAATGTTGCCTTTGTTTCCGTCTGGTTACACCAGTATGTGGTTTTCCGCCACGTCAGGTGGTCCCTTGCCTGTCCCCCAATACCCAGATGCGAGCAGTCATTTCTTTGCCGAAAAGCCGTGCCCTGCCCTGGCCAGCCAGATGTCATTCTAATATTTCAAGCCGTTGTTCTGCATCTGGTGTCCGGAAAAGTGTGCCATCTCACCACTCGACACTTAGGACAAGTAAGCACGGCCTAGGCCGCTATATCTCTGTGACAGCTCACTGGGTGAGCTGGTTGGATTGTCTCCTGGGGGTGACGGTGTCTCTCAGGGCTTGCGGCGCACGCTTCATTCAAAACCGTATGGGGAATGGTGCAGGGCTCTTTTCCCCCAAGGTCCTCTGGAGCATCCACGTGCCCAGAGAAACAAGGCCGTGTTGAAAATTAATCTGTCTTGGAGACCGTCCACATACAGGTCAAGTAGCTGTGTAACGGGCTCCCACCCACGAACCGACGCGGTCTGGGTGACAAGTGAAACTCTTGTGCCAGGCAAGTTGGCTGTGCGAGTAACGGGCGAAATCGGCTGGCCGCCTCCTTTAAGATTCGGTAGGCTGGAGCACATCCCTTGCCTGGCACAGTCATGAACCTCCGTCCGTCCATACCGTAAATTTCTAAGTCGCTACCCCCGCGGGTCTGGACTGCCCTGCTGAAGAAGGCTCGAGTGTCTGAGTTCGCACTTCCGCGTTCGCTACCCTGCTTCGTCCCGCCTGGGCTGCGTTTGGCAGCGCAGCTCGGCCCCCCGTCAACCGTCTCATTGTTGGACGTGGCAACACGCTGGAATTCATTCCACCCTCCACATGCTCCCCAGTTGATTGTGGCAGCAGCGCAAGTGCCATTACTAGTACGAAGTGACACATGGCCTGACAAACAGCTGTGCGGGACCAGTTGTGGTGTTGAGCCAAACCGGAGAGTGGGATGGCAGTGAAAGAACCTCTGCACCATCCCTTGCCAAGTTTTGAAGAAGCCCACCAAAATGGTCAGTGCGGACCTATGCCCTTGTGGTGAGCTTGGATCTGGAACGTCGTTGGACACTCTAAACACAGGTCCCCGCCAGCGACAGAGTAGATAACCCGAGACACAGATGCGGACACGAGCCATTCTCCTCTTCGCGTCGAATCCAACAAGGCCCGACAGTTCACAATTTATCTGTTCCTTCATTAGGCAGTGTTTCGGGTCCCAGTAACTAAGTGCAAGGCGGCGCCTCAGCTCTCATGGTGCCTATCATCTGAGGCAAAAGTCAGTGCTGTGTTGAAGCTGTCCCTGAGGAAGCGGAGGAGGAGGAGGTATTCCTAACTACCGACTTCCCCTCGCATTGGAATAGAAGGTTTGGCGCGAATTTGAGGCGGAAGGAGAAGATGATTTTTGCTAGTGCCCCTCGACCCCAGAGGCTTTGGAAAATCAAGGCTCCAGCTCTCACATGAGTGCTTGTGAATACTCCATTTTCCTCCAACATGATTCCTCGCATTAAGGCCAAAAAAATGAAAAACAGTTACTGGGGTGGCCCCCCCCCCCCTCCTGGATCCCCGGGGGAAACAAAACAAAACACCCTTTTCCTTCCACCCCCCCAAAAATAGAGAGTAAAATGCGGGAAAAGGAGCCCCTTTGCGGGAATTGGGATAACTGGGGGGACATTTTTTTGCGTTTTTGCTTCACTTTCCCCTCAAAGCACGGTGGAAAAACACCCCAGGGGAACGTGAAAAGCCATAGGGGTGCCAATTTCCCCCCCTTTAAGGGCAGAAAGCAGCTGCAGCAAAGGGCGGGGCCCGGGCAGAAGCCTAAAGGGGTGCCCTCTGGCAACTTTATTTACCCCCCAAAAAAAGATCCCATGCAGGACCCCAAAAACCCAAACAAAGAGGACCAGCTTAAAAATCAGGTGCACGACTATCTGCGTCTAAAAACCCATGTTTTTTAATGTTTTTCCGGCCCCAAATAGATTTTTTTTTTCTGGGTACCCAAAATGGACGAAGGGCCCCGGGCCCTCACTCCCCAACCCCAATAGAGAGTTTTTCCGCCCAGAGCCAGCGTCATACCCTGAGCGGGCCCCTTCAGTAAGCTGGAGGAGTCATTTACGGACAAACGCCCCGGCTTTTCCAAGATAATGGGGATGGGTTTGATTTTCACCCAAAAATGAATCGGGCCCAGGGATCTCTGATAAAGTTGGGCCCCCAAAATTTGCCGAGGTCCCAACAATTTTTTGGGGGTCTACTTCACATTGCTCTTAAAAACGGGAAATGGTCCTCGGGGGGGGAAAAATTTTTTTTTAAAAAGATCATTTCTTTGCAATTTTTTATTCTCAGTTCCCAACATTCTTTTTTGGGGTTTTTGCTGTGAGGAGACTGGGAAAAGACAGCAAGGTTTCTGACAACAAAGTTTTTAGTTTTTCTCCTTTAAACTTTAGAAGTTTTCGCATTTTCAAATGTTTTTTAGGGCATGTTGCTGTGAAAATACAGCTATAATCATGGTCATTTGGGAACCCGAAAATTTTGGCTTCTGTGGCAAATTTCCCCCACACAAATTTTTTAAAAGGGCCCAAGTATCCCAAAAAATTATTTTTTGGGGTCATGTTGCTGTGAGATACAGCCCCCTTTAAACATGGTTTTCCTTTGGAATTTAAAAAGTGGCTTTTTTAAATGGCATTTCTCCCTCACAATTTTTTTAAAAGTGGCTGGGGAAGGGCATTTTTATTTAAATTTTTTTGGGGCATGGCTGCTTTTAAATGCAGCCCAAAAATACAGGTCCTATTATAAAAAAATTTTTGTTTCTAACAACAAATTTTTTTTCACAAAATTTTCCCAAAAATGGCCCCAAGGGGGCATGCCTTTTTTAAATTTTTGGGGGCATTTTTTCTGTGACAGCAACTATTTTTACCCGGTCCCCAAATTTAAAAAATGGGTTTCTAAAAAGACATTTGTTTTTAACAATTGTCAAATTTGGGTCAAGGGGCCCTGTTTTGAATTTTTGGGGGGGCATTTTGCTGTGAAAAGCAGCTATCTACAGGTCCCCATTATAAAAAAAGTGGGGTTTTCCCAACAGACATTTGTTCCTTTACATTTTTCAAAAGTGGCTCATGGGGGCATGTTTGGGAAATTTTTGGGGGGCAATTTTTCTGTGACATGCAGCATCTTAAAAGGTTTCCCTTTAAAAAAAAAAATGTTGGGGTTTCCAACGGGACAATTTGGGTTTTTCACAAATTTTCAAAAGGGGGCTCATGGGCATGTTTTGAAAATTTTTGGGGGCATTTTTCTTTTGAAATTTCAGCTAATACAGGTTTCCCAAAATAAAAAAATGGGGGTTTTTTAACAACATTTGTTTCTTCACCCAAATTTTCAAAAGTGGGGTTTAAGGTCATGTTTTGAAAAAAATTTTGGGGGGGCATTTTGCTGTGGGCATTCAGCTAAATACAGGTTTCCCAAAATAAAAGGGGAAAAGTTGGGTTTTTAACAGAATTTTTTTCTTCACAATTGTCAAGAGTGGCTCAAGGGTGATGGGGGCTGTCAAAAAAAGGAATAGGTGGCACTGTTAATGGACACATTTTTGCAAAAAAGACTTTTTTTTGCAAGATTTTCCCTTTGCTAACAAACCCTGGGATTGAGACAAACCCCTTTAAACAATTAAAAAAAAAGAGAAAAAAGACATGGTTGGATTCCATCCTTTTTTAAAAATGTGTTTTTTTAGCAATTTTAAAATACTAAAAAATTGCTTTTTCAAAAAAAGCTGGTTTAAAAAAAAATTTCCCCCTGAAATTGTACAAGGGGGGTACAGGGGACCCTTTACCAGTTTTAGGTTTTTCAGAGGACATGGGGGTATGGAGCACGGAAGAGGGGAAAAAAAGAAAAAGAACCAAAATTCCCCCACAGTTGAGGGGAAAATGTGGAAAAAAAAAATGCCCCAAAAAAAAGGGCACCTGGGTGACCCGGAGCCTTTTTAACCCCCCAGTATTTTCCCAATGAAGCTCAAATTTGGGCCCCACCCTACGGAGGGGGCCCGCGCTCCCAGGTCTTGACTGTGTTTTGGGGGAAGGGCCCGGGGGTCTTACCTCACACTTCCGTTCCGCACCTTTCTTCAGCACGACTGGGGTTTTTGTTGTGCATTTATAAGGCATTTTTTTTCCGTGTTAAAAAAGATGAAAGGATGCCAGCCTTGGGGTCTCCCGCACCCACTGTAAAAACCGGGCCCCGGGGGAGCCCGAACCTGCATGTTAATAATGACAGACGCAACCCCGGGCCCCTCACCGCACACCCCCCCTGGAAGTTTGGGCCCCGGCAGCGGGAACCCCTGTGTTAACAGATTTGGGTGAAAGGAGCACTGGGTCCACCGTTAGGGGCAATTAAGGGGGAGCTTTTAAATTTCTTAAAAAAAACAGATTTTGGAAAAAGGTGAAATTTTTGGGGGTTTTTGGTTAAGTAGTGTCAAAAAGGGCTTTCCCGGGTGGGCAACCAATTGCAAAAAAATTTTTAGGCTTTTAAAAATTTTTTGGGGCTGGAAATCATATGGGGTCGCCCTCAATTTTTATCTCCAGGGGAGTCTGCGCCTAAAACCTTAAGAAAGGGGTTTTGGGAAGGGGAAAAAAGAAAACCCTTGAAAATTTATTGGGTTTAATCATCTCAAAAGCCAGGGGGCCCCAAAAACTTCTCCCAAACCCAAAAAGTGTTTTTGGGGGAAAAATTTTGGGCATTTTTTTTACTTATGGGGGGGTGCGGACGAGTTAACACATCTAAAACGTTTAAAAAAAAAACCTGGGAGGGAGGGGGCATTTTGTTGTTAAACACACTTGAAAAAAAAAACAAAATGATAAAAATGTAAAAATAAAACCCAAAAATTCCCCAAATAAATTCTGTAAACAAATGTCATTACCAAAAAAATTACTAAAAAGACAGTCACTGGGAAAAATAGCATAGGCCCTTTATGATCTGTGGGTTCCAAAAAAATTTTTGGGGTCATGCGTGGCACAAAAGGGCAGGTTTTAGTCCCAAGTCCCAATTCAACTAAAAGGTTGGGTTTAAAGACCCTAAATTTTCCGGGGACCCTTTTTTTTTTAAAACTGGGGGTCATTTCAGGGGGTTTGGGGGTTAGTCCCAAAGTCCCCTTCAACTAAAAAAAATGGTTCAAAACCCCCTTTTTCTTGCAAATTTTTAAATTTTTTGGGTCAGGGCAGGGTTTTGGGGGGCCCTGCTGTGGCCCCGGGCAGGTATAGTAATGTCCAATTTTAAACTAAAAAGGTGGGGGTTTAAAGACTTCCCTTTTTTTGGCCCCTTTTTTAAACTGGGGGTTTATGAAAGGGTTTTGGGGGTCTGCTGTGGCCCAGGACAAAGGGGGAGGTTTTATTTTCCAAGTTTAAATAAAATGGTTTTTTTCAAAGGACTCCTTTTCCCCGCACTTTTTAAAACTGTTGGGCAGATAGGTTTAAGGCCCCTCTGGGGGTACAGAAAAATTTTAGTTTAATGTCCAGTCCAACAAAATGGGGGGTTTTAAAAAAAATTTTTTTTCCCGGGACTTTTTTTAAACTCTGGGTCAGGGCAGGGTTTTTAGGTCATACTGCGGCCAGGGCAGGCATAAGTCAATGTCCAGGGCAACTAAAATGGTGGTTCCCAAAAAAACTCCTTTTTTAGGGGGACCCTTTTTAAAACGGGGGGGCAAAATAGGTTTAAAAGGGTATGTTCACACGGGTTTTTGCAGGGCGTAAAATTTCGCCCCCGCAATTTTGCTGTTGTGGGGGGGCCCGGGGGGGGGCGGGGGGGGGGGGGGGGGGGGGGGGGAAGGGGGGTTTACGGGGGGGGGGCACTTCGCCCCCCATGACAATTCCCCTGCAAACAGCGCTTTTACCCCGCTAGAAAGTTGACATTGTCAATTTTCTCCCCTCCCGGCGGCTTCGCTGGGGGGGGAGAGGGACGTAATCCATAGTTCTCTATGAGAATTGTGAAAATTTTCCGTTTTTTTAAAGGGCCCCTTTTTGGCCCCTAATTGGCGCACTTCGGCGCGTAAAATTTCGGGGCCCCAAATACGGCCCAAATTTTTAAACCGTGTGAACATGGCCCAAGGGGGCCAGCTGCGTTCCAGACAGGGCCCAGTCAATGTTTCCCGTTCAAGTAAAATGATGGTTTCAAATTCATACTGCCGTTTAGGCACTTTTTAATTTTGGGGCATGCAGGGGGTTTTAAAAAGGGGCAGGCTTGGTTGGGAAAGGGCAGGGATAGTGAAAAGGTTTTTTTTTTGGAAATTTTTTTTTGTGGCTTTTATAACCTAAGTTTTTTGCCTTAAGATGTAGCACGTATCCCCTTTGACTGTTGTGGGGAAAGTTTTTAAAATTAAGCTTCTCCAGGGCCCCGTTTGGGTTTTAATAATGAAGGGGTTTTTTTCCTCCCCCCATAGACCCTTTTAATGGGCATCGGCGATAATCTACTATTTGGAAATATCGGATATCGTCTTTTATAAAAGCCCCTAAAAGAAAACCCCACCCGTGGGCGATAGCAATTTTAAACCCTCATCACTACTGATGAGTGTTCTTTCCTTGATGGGGTCCCTTCTTTTTCCGGGGGGCCACAAAAGTGTTGCGGTTTTCAGAGAGCTTTTGGGAACTGTTTGGGGCCCCCATTCCACCAATTTAGAAGAATTTTGGGGGGTCTGGGGGCCGGGAAAACCAATGTGCCATCTGGAAATGGCCCCCCGAGGAGGCCTCGGGGCCCATCAGGGGTTTCACCGTTTCCCCCAGGGGGCCCAGTCTCCCCTGAAATGCTCTGTCTCTAAGCTAATGGTTTAGGAGTTAGTTATGGTATGCAGGTCCCATAGAAACCTGTTGCACCAAAAGCAAAAAAAACCTGATCTGTTGACTAAAAAAAAATCTATTGCCAATGTATTTAAAAAAACTTTTCTTCATGTTGACAGAAAATTTTTTGGGGGGTTGAGAAATCCCCTTTAGGGCCAAAATAGTCCTGGACCTTAAGGGGGTTGATAGGTAATTTTTCTTAAAAATAAACTAGCCCTTTTTTTTTCTTCACAATGGTATATATGTTGGTTCCGTATACGGCCCCCAACCCCCCAAATCCCTTTGGCCAAAAATAGATTAGAACCAGCAAAATATGAAAGTACAAATTTTTAAAAATTTCCCGTTAAAAAAGAAAGTGGGGGGGGGGGGGACATTAGTCCGACTTATACAGGGTCCTTTTTTCAAAGTATGAAAAAGATATACCAGTTTTTTGTTGCGGCATGATGCCGTTCGGGCTCAGTCAATGGGGCCGTCATCGGGCAGGGGAGCATGGGAACCCCGACTCCGAGCCGGACAGGTAACTTGCGGACTTTTTGGGGGTGCTCCCCCCCTTCCTAGCGTCCCCCACAGGCAGGGTCACCTTAAAAAAAGATTAAAACCAATAGACAAATCCCAGATAACAACCACAATCCTATTTTTACGGGAAGACCCCCTCAGATTGAGTTTCTCATTAACCCCCTTTGGGTTAAGTCTCCAAAAGGTTACTATCCAGAAGCTTCGCGTCTCGGGAGTTTATGTTATTTGCGTAAGGTCCTCACAAAAACCTTTTCAAGTAACCCACCGAAATCTGAAAGTCCATGCCCCATTGTTGCAAAGGGGGTGCTACTGATGTTTCACGAATGTTTTTTTTATTCTGCATTAAGTTTGTGCTATAAACTTGTTGCATTTGCTTTTTAAACTTTTGGATAGCGGGAAAGGTTTCGTTAAGTCTAACCTTCACTGCCCCAGGTCAGATTTTAAAAAGAATGTTTAAAAAGCAAAAAGCAACAAGTTTATGATGCACAAACAATTTAATGACGAGAATAAAAAAAACATTCGTTTAAAATCATAGCACGCCACTTTGCAAATGGGTCAGGGCTTTCAGAGTTGCGGTGGGGTATACTTGAAAAGGTTTTTTGGAGGACCTTACGCAAATAACTACAAAAAATCCTGAGAGCAAACGTTCTGGATAGTAACCTTGGAGGGATTAACTCCAAAGGGGCTTAATGAATCTCAAATCTGAGGGTCTTCCTGTAAAACAGGATTGTCGGCTTGTTATCTGGCTATTTTTCTATTTGGTTTTAATCTGTCTATTTAAAAGTGACCTGCCTGTGGGCTTGCGCTTTTGGGGAAGGGGAGGAGCTATCCCCGAAACGTCCGCAAGTTCACCTGTCCGGCTGGATGTCGCGTTCCCATGCTTCTGCCAGATGAGCGCCCCATTGACTGCCCCGAACGGCATCTATCCCGCAACTAAAATATGAGTATATCTTTTCATACTTGCAAAAATGGGACATCTGTATAAGTACGGATTTAATGTTCATTTCTTTTAACGGGAAATTATTAAATTTTTTTTAGTTTACATTTTGCTGGTTCTATATCTATTTGTAGGAAAATTTTGCCATTTAGGTGATGTTTTTGTTGGCCATGGGCCCTCCTGGGACAGGGTAAAGGAGAAATGTCATGGGATGTTATCGGCAGTGTACACACAAAACTGTGCTGAAAAACGATACTGAAAAAAAATAAGAGCCCATTGACGTGAGCAACATGAAAAGGTATTAAAGAGTACTAAACTGTTAAAAAAAACACATGCACACACAAAATGGAACACACACACTGCCCTCCCCCCACTGCAAATGCTAATCACCTAACAAAAGATTAACACAACAATTAAACATATATTGTATTGCAGTTTCCCCGTATTCCCCTGGCTCCTGGGGAGGTTGGGCCCCGTCATAGGATTGCCCTGGGCCCCAGGACACATAAAAATAATAAAATAATTTATTTCTAAAAACCCAACATTTTCCCGCGCACTTTAAAAATTAAAGGGTAAAAATACAGTCATTACACTTAAAAAGTACTTAAAATGGAACAAAGGTTGGGGGCCCTGCTCGGAGAGCTTACAATCTATTAGGGTGTATGGGTGAAAACATACGGAAAGAAGTCCCCAAAGTTTACAATGGTGGGCCATGTTTCATAAAAGGGGGGGTTTACTGAAAAATGGATGAACCTGCACCCAGACTGACATCTATTACGATAAGTGCCTGTGAGTCCCCCAAGTGCAGGAGTGACAGTGTGTGTGTAGCATTTAGGGATCTTGGTGGGCCAAAGAGGAAAAGTGTATTTTCGGGGCCCCCTCTTAAAATGTGAGGGTTGTGAATGTGCCGGGATCGCCCCGGGGTAGCATTTCCCCAGGAATTGGTGCAGTGTGAAATCTTGTAGGGGGCTGGGAGGTTCGGATTTTTGAGGAATGTAGTCTGTATCATCAGCAGGGGAGGCACGGGTAGGGCGGTAGACAGAGACTGGGGAAGATGTGGGAGGAGGCGCTGTGGAGGCCTTATGGGTAGAGGTAGTTTTACTGTATCCTGTACTGGAGGGCAACCAGTCCCAGTGACTATCGGGGTAGAGGCATCAGTATGGGCTGGAGAGAAAAGACAAGTGGCTGCGCTTTCTGGCAGTTGGAGAGGGGAGGTTTGCGAGAGGGTGAACAATAAGCAAGGAGTTGCAGTAGTCAAGACGAGAAAGAAAAAGGCGTAATGAGATTTTGGTCGTTTCCCAGTGAGAAAATGGACGGATTTTGGGATTTTTCTTGGGTTTGGGTGAAGAAGCGGGCAAAGGGATTGGATTAGGGGGGAGGGTCAGATCAGAATCAAAATAAAACCCCCCTAGACAGCGGGCCTGCTGCTAGGAGAAAGGTGGTCCAATACAGAAAACAGAAATAGCGGGGGGGGTTTGGTTTAGTAGATGGGGAAAAAAAAAAGTTTAGTCTTAGTGAGGTTTGTTTCAGATGGGAGGGACATGATGTCAGAGACAGCGGACAGACAGTCATGGTGTTTTGTAGCAAGGCTTGGAGTGATGTCACGGGGGAGGGGTTTTATAATTGGGTGCTCCGCATAGAGTGGTACGGGAAAGCCAAATCTACTATGGTTTTGTCCAAGGGGGGTGTGTAAAATGAAAAGGGAGTGGCCCTAAAAAACTGATCCTGAGGAACCCCAACAGCAGGGAAGGGGAAGGGGGTCGAACAAAAAAAATGAAACACTGAAGGAGCGGTCGGGAGAGGTAGGACGAAAACCCAACCCGGAAAAGCGGTGCCCTGGGGCCAATGGTTGGAGCATGTGAGGGAAAAGTTGGTGACCCACAGGTAAATGGCAGAGAGATCCAAGAGAAGCAACAATGAGTATTTCCCCCTGAGTTTTTCTGTTAGGAGGCATTTGAGCTTTAAAAAGGCATTTTCCCGTGGAGTGTAGGGTGCGGAAACCTGTTTTTTTTTGCAGGGCGGGTAAAAGAGAGTTAGCAGGGAAGATAGGGATTAGGCGAGAGTAGCCCAAGCGTTCCAGGGTTTAGAGATGAAGGGGGGTTTAGGACGGTCGGTATTTCGCACAGGAGGGCCCCAGAGGGGGTTTTTTAGAAAGGGGTTATGTGGCGTTTTTAAAGGAAAGAGGGAAAGATCCAGTGGAGAGAGAGAGGTTACAGATAGAGTAAGGGGAAAAGGACAGCGGAAAATGATGGACGGGGGTGGGATGGAATGGGGTCAGTAGAGGCATGGCATAATGTGTAACTCTTTGCAGTCTCTAAAAGTTGAAAGGTACACTGGTTCTTTGGGGGTTTCGCAAATGCCACATGGCACCCACCAAAATCTGCGTTTCCAAAGCCAAATAATGCTCCCTCCGTTGTATGCCCTGTCATGCACCCAAACAGTAGTTTACAACCACATACAGGGTATTGTTTAAATTTGGGAAGAAAATGATAGCAATTTTAGGATGCTTTTTTCCAGTACCTTGTGAAAATAAAACATTTTCAGCTAAAAACTCATGTTTGTGGGAAAAAAAAAGTAAATTTTTCATTTCCCACCCTAATTTGAAAAAAAATGTTTGAAACCCCTGGGGGGTCAATATCTAATATGCCCCCTGACATTTTCCTTAATGGGTTTTGTAGTTTCCGAATTAGGTTTTTTAGGGGGCTTATTAATTTTTTGAAACTTTAGGGTTTTCACAACCTGTATGGTGCTAAAAATATCCTAATGAAAATGAGCCAAAAAAAATTGTGGTTTCCTCTTAATCGGAGGCTTGTGGTTGAGTCAAAGAGCGCACTATAGGATTATTTACAAACAGGGTGGGAGTGGGAAAAGTCGGTCCCCATTTTGAGGGTGGAGTTGGGTTTGTTATAAAATGGACCAATGACTCCAAATATATAAAAATTTTTATAAGTTAGTTAAATGCGTGCCAAGAAAAGGGTGAATTGGGATTCCACTCCCATAGCAAACAGATGACCAGTTTTTAAAGAAAATGTTTCATTGCTTTCAAAGAAATAAAAGAGTTTAATTGTTCATCAGCCCGGACTGTGCATGAAGCAATTCATTTTACCTGAGATTGATAGAGATGTTGCCATGTGTTCACCTCTTTGCAAAAACCCATGTTAGTGTAGAGAGGCTTTCTTAGCCGGGAAATAATGAGATAGATTTGAGGTCATCTATGAAGGATTGATGGAGGAAATACTTTTCTCAGAACAAATTAATAGACTACAATGTTTTCGGGGAAATTTTTGTTGAAAAATGTTTTTTCCCAACTTACTGTAACGTTTTTCATATTTCCAATTTATTGTTTTTTGTGTTCTAAAGCCATATCCAATAAACATATCTTACATCAAGAATCAAAAGGGTAACAATGTTTTGAACTTTCAACTTTCAGGCTCCATATCTCACCATCTACTACACCCTTCAAAGTGAGACTACCATCTTTTTATAGACAATATTTGGCTATCTCATATAAAAAACATTGACCTGCAACTTAGTACTTAGTTTGCAGATTCTTTCTTTTAACTGTTTGTTATGTTTTGCCCCCTGGTGGGGGGGACATTTTTTCTTCTTGTTACTACAAATTGAACCCTGTTCTCACTTCCCTAATGGGTTGGGTTTTTTAGGGGATTCCCAAACGAAAAGGTCATGGTTCGACCCCAGCCATAAAGAAGATTTCCCCAAGAAAGGAACAGAGGCATCATCATTGATGCAGTATCTCGGCCAAAAAAATTGCTAAACTGATCTGGGGGCCATACGCGGGAAGAATATAAAATTAAGTCCTTTCATCCTTAAATTCAAGAGTGGATGTCCGGAAAATATCAGGTTGACAAGTCGTCTCACAAGGTCTATCATTCCAAAACAGAATGGGGGCAGCTCGTAGGTTTATAAGAATGAGTTCAAGATGTCCATGAAAGCACCGGGCAACACGCTTACAAGATTGGAAGTAGTGAAAAAAGGTGAAAAAAGAAGAAGCCTTTCTACTTCAAGAAGGTCGACCAAAGAGTTTCAAAAAAGTATAAAAATTGAGATTGGAAATGGGTGTTTTGGAGCGATGAGAAAAAAGTCAATACCCGGGCTTGAGGGGTGCAAAGGGGGTTTTGGAAGAATAAAGGGAAAAAAAGGGGGGCTAACAGTTTGAAAAACGGGAATAACTGTCGGTTTGGGGGAAGTGCCTGATTTATGGGGGGTGTTTAAAGGCCCCAAAAAGTGTTGGATACTTGCCAGGTCGTGTTGATCTAAATGCTGAGCTATATGTGAGTATCCTACAACATGAATTACTTCATACACCCGAGTACTATGGGTATGAAAAGGATGACCTAGCGTTCCAGCAGGACAGCGACCTGGTGCATACATTAAGGTTGGAGAAGGAATGACCTCAGCCCAATCCAACATTTGTGGGTGGGTTTGAAGGAAAAGCTTTTTTCGCATCCAATCGCAAAGCACCAATTGAGAAGTGTGAAGAGAACTGGAATCAGTTTTGGGCAAGCATGCTTGAATTATCCAAAGCATGCCCCGAAGGGTTTCCGGCGGGTTGAAAACCAAAGGTGGGGTTTATCAATTACTAACAAAATAATAAAAATTTACATTTGATTTTTAGGAAAAAAACGTAACAAATACAGTTAAATACAAAATCTGAAGAATAGCAGATGCCAAATACTTGAAAGTCAAATTTATGTATAAGATAGCTAAGATGATTGTCTATAAAATGATGGTAATCTCTTTTTCAAAGCTGTAGTGGTTGGTAAGACAGGGAGCCTGAAAATTAAAAGTTAAAAAACATTGTAACCCTTTTGCTTGTCGTGTAAGTTTTACCAAATCGATTGATAAATTTTATTAAGGTGATAAAAAGTGTTCCATTTTTTCTAAGTAAAGTTATCACTTAAACATGTGCCATGTATGGGGGTGGTGTCGGAAATCAGGAGTGGGTCGGGAAAATTTAGGGTCGGGGGTTGGATCAAAGCTTTGGTTAACCGACTCCCAGCCCCGTTTTTCAAAATGCAGAAACAGCGGAATTAATTGGTTGCGTTTGCTTTTGGGAACTTTTATAACGGTCTCCTTTTACGATATGATCTTTGTAGCGAGGAAAACAGCTTTAAAATAATACAGCAAACAAGTTTACAAAACCATAAATTAAAAACAGGTACAACCTGGCAGTTGTTGGGTTTTAAATTTGCACTTTGTTAGGGATTTGGAACCCCCTAACCCATCAATTCCACACTTTTTGTAATTTTTTGTTAAAAATTAAATAAAAAAAATTGCTAAAGAGAAATTTTGTGACATTGAAACTGTTTACAAATCAATAGTCCACTGAAAAATTTGCTGTACCCGCTGAAAAAGGGAAAATGAAATAAATTGCAGGTTAAATAGGCAATGTAATTACTGGGTTTTATAAAAAAGGGTTTGGGAGAAAAACAAAATAATTATTTTAAATATTAAATCAACAACTTATGTAATGAAATATAAAAGACCTTTCCTCTTTTGACATCAAAAACGTGCAGTATGAAGGGAAGTCCCCATGTTGTCCCGGGACTTTACTAGATCCACAGTAAATTTTCTGCCCTGGCTGTCGTTTTTTTCAACATGTTTCAAAAAACAACCAGCAGCAAAAAGGCGCAAAAAAAAAAAAAAATTTTTTTTGGGGATACGAATTTTTTTTTAAATTTAAAGGGCAGGGGTCTGTTTTCATGTTTTTTCAGCCGTTTTAGAAAACAAAAAACTCTGAAAATATGTACATGCCTAAAACAACAGTTCACAATTCCTAAGGCTTTGTTTTCACTGCACACCTTTTCAGTTGTTTTTTCAGTGTTTTTCGCTTTCTGAGACTGCTGAAAAAATGACTGAAAACAGATCCCATAGACTTAAAAGGCAACATGTATGAATCCTGGCACAGACAGGCGAGTTCTAAATAGCTTTAAGACTGTGTAGAATGCGCCGGAATATATAAACCGGGTTTTTCTGCAGTTATACATAGGCAATTGTAGGCCAAAGACAAGACTGGTCAGACAGAAAAACCCTTTTAAACCCGCTCTGGCTGCTCTAAAGTTTCCCCCTTGGTTTGGCATCATATGTTTTAAATTGTTAATTCTATGAAGGGGGGTTTTTGAATTCTCAGAACACCCAAATCTTTGGTGATTGTCAAAAAGGTTCTCAAATTTCCACCCCCCTGCAAGACATTTTAAAAAGGCCCCGGGAAACTGTGCACGCAATTCATCTATTCCCACAGAGCAAAGCACACCTCCCTTTAGCTGCGGGCAGAAAGGCCTCCCCCCAAAATGGCTGATATGGATGTTTCCCCCGAGAAGGCCATTAATGATTTTTTTTGATCCAAGGGAAGGGGATCCCCTGTGTAAAATTTTTATGACAGCCAGTGGAACTCATGGGGGACACATGCCTTTGCTCATGCCCCATGAGGAGGGCCCCGTTTTTTGTCATCGCCAGGACTATGGGGTGAAAACGTAAATTTTCCCCTGCCTTTATGTCCTGGTACAGATGCTGCAAATCTGTCTAGTCAGGGGACTGGAGACGTGGCAACAACTCTCCAGCCCCATGAGTCCAGTGGGGGCTGAACTGGAGGAGGGGAATTTTAGTGTTTGGCGAAATGAGTGGTTTTTTACTCAGGTGACAGGAGGGAGGAGAGGGGCAGCCAGAGGAGGTGAGGGGGGATTGGAAGATTAGGAGATGACCCAGACACACCGTGGGGGTATACAGTGGAGATGGGGGCGAGGGGCCCTCAGAGTCACTTTGGAGATGGCCCCTGCATGTGTTTCCCGGCTAGTGACAGCCCGAATAGCCCCATAGGAGAGAGATGACTTTGGCTCTCCACCCCCTTGGGCCCTCCTACGGTCCAAATGGGGCCTTTTTTTCACCTGTTTAGAGGGGGACAAATCAAGTACTATAAAAAAATGCTTGGTAGTCGTTGGGTGTGCCTATCTGCGCCATGTCCCTCCCCTTGGGAGGTCCGAAAGGGGGGTTCCCTATCACTACGTCCCTGCTTCGGTGCTGTGCGGGGTGGGGATGTGGAGCAGTACCAACTCATCAGCAGCTGTCTAAGTTGGAGTTGTTGTGAGAGTTCCCTTTACCCGTAGTGAGGGGGGTACCACCAGCGCAGCCGGATCTGGAGTAGACCCCCGAAAACGAGGTGGTGGCCTATTGGAAAACTTGCCACCCCCCCCCCTAGAAGATCCACTGGACACTGGGCAGCCAAACTGGATTTGTGTCCCAAAATTGCCGAGTTTGCACTGAAGATCTGTCTGCCCGGCCAGTGTGTCGCATCGAGTGGGTGTTCAGTGCGGCGGGGGCCTAGTTACCCAAGGAGAACTTGCTTGCCACCCGGATTGGAGAGACTACCTTTTCAAGATGAATCAGGCGTGGTTCGGCTAGGATTTTCCCCCCACCAATGCCTTATGCATCAGATTAAATCAGCCATGAGCCTCACCAAAACTTTGAGAAATGGTTTAGATTCTTCTGGCTACCCGCCCCAGTATTTCTGATGCTGCACCCCCTGATGCGATGCCAACATCTGCTGCCAGCTGCTCCATCTGCCTAACACCATCTTTACCCGGGATGGTATTGCCACCCACCCCCATCTTAAGTAGGCCATTATTAGCTTTTCATGCTGCCCCCCTCCCACCCCTCCTGTGATTTTCCACTTTTGGCCTTTTGTGTTGCTGCCAGCTTCCTTGATTTCATTTGCCACTCCGTGGCCACTGATGTTTCTCCACCCCTCAATTTTTTTTTGTGCCTTTTGTGGGGCCTATGATGTTTTCTGCCCCTCCCAAACTGTCATTTGCCACTCTGCGGCCTACTGATGTTTCTGCCCCTTTAATCTGTTATTTGCCCCTCTGTGGCCTAAAGTATTGCTGCCACCCCCTCTTCTGTCATTTGCCAAAATGTGGGCCTACTGATGTTTTAGCCCCCCTCCTCAAATTTTCATTTGCCACTTGTGGCCCACTGATGTTGCTGCCAGCTCCTCAAACGTAATTTCCCTCTGTGGCCTATGATTTTTTGCTTCAGCTCTCAATTGTCATTTTCCATCTGAAGCCCCATCATTTTGCTGCCACCTCCACAATCGTATTTGGGGACTCTGTGGCCTATGATGTTGCTGCCACCTCCCCAATCATCATTTTCCACTCGGGCCTATGATGTTTTCCACTCAACACTGTCATTGTGCCCCCTTGTGGCTAAACATGCGCTGCCAACTGACCACCCTTTAATCCGTTTCCACATCCAGACTCTATGAGTTTCAAAATGTTTGGTTTTCCCCCTTCTTTTAAACTGTCGAAGGAATGAAAAGGACAAACACAACCGATTGAAGCCCTAAACCGTATGACATGGTCCTTTTTTTCATCGGATTGTTGATGATTAGGGGAGCCAAAAACTGATTTGGGAAAAGAAAAAAGAAGACATGCAAAAAATCCCATTTATTTTCTTTTCTGTTTTGGAACAACTCGTTTGTTTTTGCTTTGCAAAACTGATGGATTATTGACCCATTAAAAAAAGGACACTGACGGCTAAAAGGAAAGGGCAAAATGATCAGTGTGTCAACGCAAATTTACTTTCGAGACCCCCTTCACTTTTCGCGGGGGGGGGGGGGGGGGCTCACTGTATCAGCGTTTTTTAAAGAAAAAAGGTTCTGTATAATCTGTGTAAAATTGATGACTGGTAAAAGGAGTGCGTTCTTTGAGCTAAAGTAGGATCTTGGCCCCCAGTCGGGTTTTTTCAGCGGGCGCTGCATTACCCTTTTCAGGTTGTATTCCCACTTCGTTATTTTGGGCAGTTTTGCCCCGAGAAGTGAAGTGTGAAGGATTTTAAGAGCGGCGGCTGTTTTTGCGTGTCATACTAAAACACAGCATTGTTTCAAGACCAAACCATGCTCACTCTGCTATTTTAGCATGGAAAAAAGTTCTACAAAAACCCCCACAGGCTCGCCCCCAGCCCGGAAATAGCTGTTTTTTAACGCGATTATGCAAAAATTAATTGGGGGTCTAAACGATTTTTTGTAGAAAATTCTGTGAATCTGGCGAACTGTATTATTTAAAAATTCGCCCATCGCTACAAGGGATGTTTCCAGAGAGTGTTTATTTAATCCCTTATGGACTGAGCTAGTTTTGACCTTCCTGACAGAACCCCATTTTATAAATCTGCATGTGACACTTTATGTGAAAATAAATTTTTTAAACTTTTACCTATCCATGTGATTCAGAGACTGTTTTTTTGAACCCTTGTGTTTTAAGTTAAAAAGAAATTTTGTTCCAAAAAAATCTTTTTTTTGTGAAAAATATCAAAATATTTTGAAAAAAAAGTGGAAATTTGCCATTTTCAAAGTTCAAAAATTTCAGCGTGTAAGACAGTTATTCCACTCAAAATAGTTTAGAACTAGAATGTCTATTGTAGGTTGGCATAATTTTTTACAATGTCTTTTTTTACGATATTGGGGCTTAGAAAATTAGTAGTAATTTTTAACTTTTTCAAGAAAATTTTCAGTTTACATTTTTTTAGGAAACCAGTCCATTTATAACATGGATTTGATGGGACTTTATATTAGATACCCCCATAAATGACTGAAACTACACCTCCTAAAGTATTCAAAACAGCTTTTTGGAAGTTTATTAACAATTTTTAGCTATTATTCACTGGAACACGGTAGATGCGACCAGGGAAATGCAACTTAATATCAATTCCCCTATTCTACTATTTTAGAGATATCCCATATATGACCATAGTGCATTATTTGGCTCAACCACAAGCGTTAGAATAGGAGGAGCAGTTACTGGACTTTAGGGTCTTATTTTCATTACAATTTTCTTTAGGCGCCATTACAGGTTTACAGACACCCTGAGGTGCTAAAACTTAATAAACACTCCTAAAAAGACCCCATATTGGAATCTACATCCCTTAAGGAATATATCCAGCGATGCAGTGAGTATATGGACCCCACAGGTGTTTCACAATTTTTTTTAGCATTAGGCTGGGAAAATTAATTTTTTTTCTAACAATTTGCAATTTTATCTGAAAATGTTTCATTTTTACACGGAGTCCTAGAAAAATGCACACCAAATTTTGTTACGCAATATATTCTAAATTCACCAATACCTTATATATGGTGGTAAACTGCTGTTTGGGCGCATGGCACAGCGTACAAGGGAAGGAGCGCTATTTGTCTTTTGGATCACAGATTTTGGTGGGTGCCATGTCGCATTTGCAAAGCCCCCTAAGTACCAGAACAGGTGAAATCTTCCAGAAGTCACCTCATTTTTCAACACCACTCGTGGATCTCATCTAGTTGAGTATTGTGCATTTTACACGCACAGATGTTCCATAACTTTTTTAGTATTTAGCCATGAAAATGGAGGAAAACACATATTCGCTATTGTTTTTTGGGCTTCATTTTTATAGCGTTTGTCGTGCGGTATAAATGACATGATAACTTTACTTTGTGGATCGGTACAATTACAATGATATAGATTGTATATAGGTTTTTATGTTTTATTACTTTTACACAATGGAAATGCATTTATAAAAAACTTAATTTTTATGTCATCATAGTCTGGAAGCCATAATTTTTTTTTCTATATATGGAGCTGTGTAGTGGCTTGATTCTTTGCAAGATGAGTTGATGTTTTTATTGGTACTATTATGAGGTTCATATGAAGCTTTGATCCCTTTTTATTAAGGTTTTTGATGCATTTTGAACAAAATACAGCAATCCTGGTAGGGAAAATTTTATTTTATTTTAAGTAATCAACAGCGGGAAAAATGACAAGGTCAAAATGATTACGTGATACCCCCAAAATTTGGTTTTTTTTGTTTTACTGCTTTTACACAATACATTTTTATTCAAGCAGGAAAACACGTTTTTGCAACACCATAGTCGGAGAGCAATAACTTTTTTCTGTGTATGGAGATGTGTAGGAGCTTGTTTTTTATTGGACGAGTTGACATTTTTAGTGGTATCATTTTTTGGGGATGAGGCTTTTTAATCACTTTTGAATCTGTTTTTTAGAAGGCAGGGTGAAGAAAATATTGCATATCCTGGTAGTGATTTTTATTTTTAACAGTAATCATTGTGCAGTACATATGACAAGCTAGTTGTACTCTGAGGGTCAATACAATTATGACCATACCCAATTTGTATAGTTTTTTATGTTGAAGTTGTAACGAGTCGCGGCGCACTCCGGCCCGCGGGCCGCAGGCTCACCCGTGCGCCCTCTCCGGGGTCCCTGCCCGGGATGGGTAGCGCTGCTGACCGCGGGATGGGCTACGGGCGCTCTCGTCCTAACCACTAACCTAACCGCGTTCTGCTCCGTCCGCATGCCCTGCCGGCCGTGGCCGTTCCCTAGGGCATGCGCGCACTCGTCCTTGTAAATTAAAAGGGCCAGCGCACTGATAATTGGCCGGTTGCCAGGCGCTGCCCCTATATATTGGTTAGGTCCACGGGACTTCCTTGCTGGATCTATGTTGCCCCGAGCCTTAGAGACAGCGTTCCTAAGTGTCTTCTTGCCTTGCCGTGTACCAGACCTCTTGCTACGTTTCTCGACTTCCGAATCTCTGCCGCCTGCCCTGACCTTCCTGCCTGCCCACGACTACGGTTCCCGCCTCTCGATTCTGTACCTCGCTGCACCTCGGCCGCAATCGCAAGCCCGCCGCGTTAGGGGTAGTGACCTGGTAGAATCCTGCCGCAGCAATTCCATCCCGCTTTGCGGTGGGCTCTGGTGAATACCGGGACCTACTTAGACTCCGCTCCCTGGCGCGGTTGTTGCCACCGCTTGCGGTGGTCCAGTGGATACACTATCCCGGCCGCTACAGAAGTGCTTTAAAAAAAAGTGTTTTTATTGTGTAAGATAATATTTATGCATCGCTGTCTTCTGAAAGCCATAACTTTTTATTTTTCCGTATACAAAGCTATGTAAGTACTTTTTTTGCAGAATGAACTGACATTTTAATTGGTATCACTTTGTCGTTTATATGATTTTGTTCTGATTGCTTTTTATTAGATTTTACAGTTGTGCTCAAAAGTTTACATACCCTGGCAGAATTTTTGCTTTCTTGGCTTTTTTTTCAGAGAATGAATGATAACACAAAAATTTTTTTTCCACTCATGGTTAGTGGTTGGGTGAAACCATTTATTGTCAAACTACTGAGCTTTCTTTTTTTAAATCATAATGACTGCCAAAAACATCAAATGACCCTCATCAAAAGTTTACATACCTCCGTTCTTAATACCGTGTATTGCCCCCTCTAATATCAATGACAGCTTGAAGTCTTTTGTGCTAGTTGTGGATAAGGCTCTTTATTTTCTTTGATGGTAAAGCTGCCGATTCTTCTTGGCAAAAAGCCTCCGGTTCCTGTATGTTCTCGGGCTGTCTTTCATGAACTGTGGGCTTGAGATCTCCCCAGAGTAGTTCAATGATATTGAGGTCAGGAGACTGAGATGGCCATTCCAGAACTTCACTTGTTCTGATGTAGTCAATGACAGGTCGACTTGGCCTCTCTGCTTTTTGGATTCGTTGTTCATGTTGGAACACTCCAATGTACGTCCATGTGCCAGCTTCCGGGCTGATGAGTGCAATTTGCCTCAAGTTTTTGTTTTATAACGTACCCCTTGCATTCATCTTTCCCTTCAACTCTCGACTCAAGTTTCCTGTGCTCCTTTGTAGCTCACACATCCCACAAACGATCAGCGATCAACCTCCGTGCTTTACTGTAGAATGGTGTAACACATTTTCAAATAGGCCTTGTTGATCACTCTCTCAAAAGTAACGTTATGTTGTGGCCATGAAAAGTTCGATTTTGGCTCATCACTGCAAATTACTGTTCCAGAAGTTTTGAGCGACTTGTCTCTGTGCTGTTTGGATATTGTAGACAAGGTACTTTGTGGCATTTGACGAATAAGTAATGGCTTTCTATTCTGCAACTCGACCATGCTGCCTATTTTTCTTCAAGCTGCCTCCTATTGTGCATCTTGAAACAGCACACTACTGCTAGTTTCGAGAGTTCTCTATTTCAGGATTAATGTTTAGTTGGTGGATTTTACTGTGAATCTGCGAGACAATTTTCCTGGCAGTGTGGCGAAATTGGACCGTGTTTTTTGGTTTTTTTTACAGGCATTGATTTTTCCATTTGTTAATTACAAGTTTTGAACACTGCTGTCTGATATTTATCAAATTCCTTGCATTATATTTTAATAATCGTTTTTTAAGGCGGACATGTGATGAATGGGCTTTTCGCCTGTTTTTTGGAGTAACTGCGCACTCCAGGCCCGAATCCCCCTGTCGGCACGCAGGGAAAATGCAGTGTTTAGGACGCAGCGGTTCGCCACCTTTCAGATGGCCCCGACATCGAAGGGGCAGATCAAGGGGTGCGGTGTTGATAGGCGTTCCGGAGGGCGGGCGCCCACCCACGGCGGCGCTCGAAAACCCGAGCATCGTACGATCGCGTCTCGGGCCCCCCCCCAAAGCGCGGCACAATGCACGCGCCTCTGCAGCTCCGACAAGCAGACCTAGTTTATTTGTTCTAAATGCTCGGCAGGCGGCGAAGTGAAAGCAAGAACGGAAACATGAGATGAAACATAGAAGATCGCAACATAAATCTCAGCGCTTCAGCTCAGTGCAGCATGGAGTATGATCCAAAAAAATCGCCTTTTATAAAGGCGGAAAACAATTCTCAGAAAAGAGCACAAACCTCAAAAAAAAAAACAAAAAAAAAAATCACTTTCCAAAATCTAGAACGGCGACAATATCAAGAATTCGAATATTGGAAATTGCCGGGAAAAACAGTAATTCAATTCTGAAAGCTATATTATCTCATTAGGTCGGCAGAACCGGCCAACAGAAAAGGAGCGACAGAGAACCATTAAACCTATGGAATAGATGATGAGCTATTTGTCCAATCAGAATCAAAGGCGGGACAGTTCAAAATCCACGTAAAATGCAGCAAAAGAGCTGATTGGCTGAGCTAGGCGGGGGTCTTGTCTATCCTCAGCCAATCAAAATAGGAGCGACAGGGACCCGATTATAGCATATGGTGAGAAGTTTCAACAATCAAAAGTAAAAGGTGGTGGGACAGTTCAAAATACAGTAAAAAAAAAAGGCAGAAAAGAGCTGATTGGCCTGAGCTAGCGGTGGCTTAGCGTATCGCAGCCAATCAGAGCGCGAGCTACTTCTCCCATTGTAGTCTATGGAATTGAGATGTGCGAATGCAATCTCGGCTTCTCTAGCACGGTGCGGCATGGTATTATAAACAAAACACATATATAAATACTATAAACAACACCACTAAAAATATCATAAACAACAAAAAAACCTAAAACAAAACCCACCCTACAACTCTTTATACTCCTTTTACTTCTATACAACTTTAACTTCACACTTCTTTTTCTTTGGGGTTGGTGTTTTTAACCCCCCCCAATTTGGGTAATCCGGGGGGGGGGGGGGAATTGCGGGAAATACAGTTAATTCAAATTCTGTTAAGCTTATTCTCATTGGTCGGCATAAACCAGCCAATCAGAATAGGGAGCGACAAAGACCCATTATAAGCTTGGGGAGAATTGACCAATCAGATGGGAGCGACAAAGACCCTATACTATGGAGGAGAATTGACCAATCAAAAATAGGAGCGACAAGGGGACCCATTATACCTTGAGGAATTAAACAATCAGAATAGGAGCGACAAAGACCATTATACCCATGGAGAAGTTTGGACCAATAAATAAGGCGGACAGTTAAAAATACAGTAAAAAACAGAAAGGGGCTGTTTGGGGCTGAGCTAGCGGTGGCCTTTGCTATCCCACCCAATCAGAGCGCGTAGCTACTTTCCCATTTGTAGTCTATGGAGAGATCGGAGCAATGCAATCTCTTGCGCTCAGCGCCGTGCGGCAGGGAAGTATTAATAAAAAAATCATTTTTATTAAGTGTAAAAATTACAAGATAAAGCGCTGAAAACCTTCTTTAAAAATAAATCAGTTAAATCCAAACAAAGCGTTTGTCGCCCAGGACCGGCGCTACATAAGGAATTGCAATAGAGAGGGGAAATTGCCGGGAAATAAAAGTAATTTAAATTGTTTAAGCTTTCTCATTGGTCGGCATAAAAAGCCATCGAAAGGAGCGACAAATGGCCCATTTACCTATGAGGAGATTGACCAATCAGAATAGGAGCGAAGGGACCATTATAACCTATGGAGAAAAAATTGACCAAACATATTCAAAGGCGGGACAGTTCAAAATACAGTAAAAAGGCAGAAAACGAGCTGATTGGTTGAAGCGGCGGGGGCTCGTCCAGCTTACAATCAGAGCGCGAGCTACTTTCTCCATAGGTTCTATGGGGAAAAGAAATTCGAGCGAGCTTTGTGATTGGCTAAGTTAAAAAGAGGCCGGTTATTTGGACCAATGGGAGAGCGAGCGACGCTCCTATGGGTTTTCTAATGCAATCTGAAATAAAACTGTACATGGCCGAAATCAAATTATAAGACTAAGAAAATTGTCCGATGTGTATAAAAAAAAAATAAAATTGGGTAACGAAAAAAAAAATATAAATTCAATAAAATCATGTTTATTTCTTTATTTTTCGTTACCAAGGATCAATAGTATGGGGCAACGAAAATAAAGAAATAAACATGATTTTATTTAAAGTAATATTTTTTTTCTTACCCCCATATTATTATTCATTTTATATACACATCGGACAACTTCTGTAGTCTTTCAAATTTTATTTGGCCATGTACAGTTTTATTTCAGATTGCATTAGAAAACCCATAGGAGCGTCGCTCGCTCTCCCCTTGGTCCAAAAAAACCCCCCTTTTTTAAATGACTTGCTGGGTTTTTTCCCCCCGTCAGGAAAA
>JAODAL010046952.1:0-30410 GCA_025379985.1 Phyllomedusa bahiana | reverse complement strand
GCCCCCCCCCTCTACCCCGGAGTCTGGGGCCCGGGGGCACAGGGGTGTATTGGCCCTGCCCCATCTCCCCCGGCCGCCCCCTATCCCCCGCAGAGTTGTGACCGGGGCACACAGGGGTGTATATGGCTCCCACCATCCCCCCCCGGCCCCCCAAAACCCTGCAGAGTCGTGACCGGGGCACACGGGGTGTATTGGCTCCTGCCCCCATTCCCCCGGCCCCTCCTCATACCCGCAGATCTGTGCCCGGGGGCCCACAGGGGTGTATATGGCCCCGCCCCATCTGCCCCCCCCCCTCCCATACCCGCAGGTCTGTGCCCGGGGCCACAGGGGGTATATGGCCCCCTGCACATTTTGCGGGCCCCTCCTCTTTTACCCCCGGTCTGTGCCCGGGGCACACAGGGGGTTTTTTTGTTCGTGTCCGCCCAAATTTGCCCCTTTGATTTACGCCCTCAGGTTCTGGGGATAAAGGTAGAGCCCAAGGTACGGTGCCGCGCCTCCTGCCCTCCGCTTCATCTCCTCTTCTGCTGCTTGCATGGCTTACTGCCCCCAGGGAGGGTCCGGGTGCAGGGGGCAGTACAGGGTCTTAGGTTGGGGCTGCAGGAGGGGGGCTCCTGGCTTGGGGGTCGGAGTAGGATGGCTCCTAGTGTATTGTATTGTTGGTCGGTGGATCCACGGTTGTAGAATGACTGGCTGGATGGTGGCAGAGGGTGGATCCTAGGTTTGGGGCTGGTGGATCCTAGGTTTGGGGCTGGTGGACCCTAGGTTTGGGGCTGGTGGACCCTAGGTTTGGGGCTGGTGGACCCTAGGTTTGGGCTGGTGGACCCTAGGTTTGGGGCTGTGGTGGACCCTAGGTTTGGGGCTGGTGGATCCTAGGTTTGGGGCTGGTGGACCCTAGGTTTGGGGCTGGTGGACCCTAGGTTTGGGGCTGGTGGACCCTAGGTTTGGGGCTGGTGGATCATAGGTTTGGGGCTGGTGGATCATAGGTTTGGGGCTGGTGGACCCTAGGTTTGGGGCTGGTGGACCCTAGGTTTGGGGCTGGTGGATCCTAGGTTTGGGGCTGGTGGATCCTAGGTTTGGGGCTGGTGGATCCTAGTTTTGGGGCTGGTGGACCCTAGGTTTGGGGTGGTGGATCCTAGGTTTGGGGCTGGTGGATCCTAGGTTTGGGGCTGGTGGATCCTCGGTTTGGGGCTGGTGGATCCTAGGTTTGGGGCTGGTGGACCCTAGGTTTGGGGCTGGTGGATCCTAGGTTTGGGGCTGGTGGATCCTGGGTTTGGGGCTGGTGGATCATAGGTTTTGGGCTGGTGGATCCGAGGTTGGGGGCTGGTGGATCCTAGGTTTGCTGGGTGGATCTTAGGTTTGGCACATGTTCGGTGGCTGGTGCGCTGGACCCTGTCATTTTTTTTTTCTTACTAACCCTTCTCGCTGTAATGTTCTGCTGCTAACCTTGTGTCTGGGGCTGCGGGTGCTGCTATATTGCTCCTCTCCAGACCGGACCCGGCGGACGCCATTAGCTGGCAGAGACCGCGCCGTGTACAGGTGACGTATGATGATCTATGCAAGACACTGCCCAGAGCGTGCAGCCCCTGTGCCCTCGCATGCCCCCCCCCCCCACTAGCTTTGCCTCGCCCTCTGCCCAAGCGCCCCACCCCGCGCCCTCTCCCCCTGCACTGTACTCTGGTGCCTCCCCCTTACCTTGGTCCCTTGGTCCCCCTCGCCCCTGCTACCTGTGCCCTCGATCCTCTCCTCCTCCCTCTTCGTCACCTCCTGGCCCTAGTCCCCGTGCCTTTATTTAGGCTCCGAGGTCAGGGAGCTGCAGACCCCACAGTTACCACCAGGGGGCTCTGCAGGATCTTTGTTAAGATAACACAATCCTGCATATGGGGCCAGGACGCTTCTTACTCTCCTCTTCTGTATCCCAAAATAATGCAGGGGCACCCAAAAGCCAACAGTGAGGGGTGTCTGGTGTACGCTAAGTGGTGGCGGGGGTAGTGACGTTATATAGAGGAGGGGACGGCGGGGGTAGTTTCGTTATATAGAGGAGGGGACGGGGGGGGGGGTAGTGAAGTTATATAGAAGTGGGGACGGTGGGGGTAGTTTCGTTATAGAGAGGTGGGGGCGGCGGGGAATAGTGTTATTA
Organism: Phyllomedusa bahiana; assembly: GCA_025379985.1. Classification (NCBI taxonomy): domain Eukaryota; kingdom Metazoa; phylum Chordata; class Amphibia; order Anura; family Hylidae; genus Phyllomedusa; species Phyllomedusa bahiana. Next base: position 28,273 of record JAODAL010046952.1, on the reverse strand, counting down.
TATAGAGGAGGGGACGGCGGGGGTAGTGTCGTTATATAGAGGAGGGGACGGTGGGGGGTAGTGTCGTTATATAGAGGAGGGGACGGCGGGGGGTAGTGTCGTTATATAGAGGAGGGGACGGTGGGGGGGTAGTGTCGTTATATAGAGGAGGGGACGGGGGGGGTAGTGTCGTTATATAGAGGAGGGGACAGCGGGGGGGGGGTAGTGTCGTTATATAGAGGAGGGGACAGCGGGGGGGTAGTGTCGTTATATAGAGGAGGGGGACAGGTGGGGGTGGTTAGTGTCGTTATATTGAGGAGGGGGACGGTGGGGGTAGTGTCGTTATATAGAGGAGGGGACGGTGGGGGTAGTGTCGTTATGTAGAGGAGGGGACAGCGGGGCGGTAGTGTCGTTATATAGAGGAGGGGACGGCGGGGGTAGTGTCGTTATATAGAGGAGGGGACGGTGGGGGGGGTAGTGTCGTTATGTAGAGGAGGGGACAGCGGGGGGGTAGTCTCTATGTAGAGATGAGGAGACCGGGGGGGTAGTGTCGTTATATAGAGGAGGGGACGGCGGGGGGTAGTGTCAGTTAGATAGAGGAGGGGACGGTGGGGGTCTCCGTATTATAGGGGTGGGCGGCGGGGGTAGTGTCGTTATATAGGGGGGGCGGTGGCGGGGGTACGTCGTATATAGAGGAGTTGGGCGGTGGGGGTCGGGTCATGTGTTATTAGGGAGGGACAGTGGGGGGGTCGCTGTCTAGTTAGAGGAGGGCAGCGTCGGGGTATGCTCAGTGTGAGTTTGGGGACGGTGGCCGGGCTCCTCCCGAGTTTGGGGCTTGGGGGCGGGGCTCCTCCCGAGTTTGGGGCTGGGGGGCGGGGCTCCTCCTGAGTCTGGGGTGGTGGTCGGGCTCCTCTAAATTTCTGGGGTGGTGGTGGGCCCCTATGAGTTGGGGGGGGGGTTTTGGGGGGCCTCTTGAGTCTGGGGGGGGTTGGTCGGGTCCTTTTTAAATTCTGGGGGTGGTTGGTGGGGGTCCCCCCGAGTTGGGGGGGGGCTCCTCCCGGTTTTTTGGGGGGGTTGGGTCGGGTTTCCTCCCGATTTGGGGGGGGGGGGCCTCCTAGTCGGGGGGGGGAGGTCGGGCTTTTTTCCCGAGTTGGGGCGGGGGGTTTCGGGTCCTCCCAAAAGGGTTGGGGGGGTTTGGTTTCCGGGCCCCTCCCCCGATTTCCTGGGGGGGGGTTTGGGTTTTACTCCCGAGTCTGGGGCGGTGGTCGGGCTCCTCCCGAGTCTGGGCGGGGGGGTTGGTGGGTTCCTTTCCCGGGGTCGGGGGGGGCCCGGGGCCCTTGCCCCCGAGTTCGGGGCGGTGGCCCGGGGTTTTGTTTGGTAGGGGGTTTCCCCCGGGTCTGGGGGGGGGGCTCCTAACCGATTTCCGGGGGGGCCGGTGGCCCGGGCCCCCTCCAAAAGAGGTCTGGGGCGGGGGGCCCCCGGGCTCCCCCCCGGTTGGGGCGGTCGGGAATGGGGGGTGGGGTTCGGGTCCCCCCCGGGGTTTTGGGGGGTGGGGCAGCCCCCGGGGTCTGGGGGGGGGGGCCCTCGGGGCTCCCCCCCCTTTGGGGGGCCGGGGCTCGGGCTCCCTCCGGGGGTTGGGGGGCGGGGCTCCCCCCCGGGTCGGGGGCGGTTTGGTCGGGCCCCTTTCCCGAGAGTCTGGGGGGCGAGGTCCCCCTGAGTGTTCCCTGTTTCCCCCGGGACGTAAAGGCTGAAGTTTTGCCCTTTCCTCAGAGGGCGTTCCATAAATTCGCTCCCCATTGCAGCGCCGCGGGCCCCCTTCTTCCACTTCGCCTTTTAAAAGGTTTTTCTGATTTTCGAGCTGCGGGTTTGGTGGGGACGCACTTGGCGTTGGAGGGGCGTGGGGGCCCCGGTTTGATGTGAGGTGGGCCCCGGTTTGTGACGTGTGGCCCCGGTGATGTGGCGTGTGTCCCCGGTGATGTGGCGTGTGTCCCCGGTGATGTGGCGTGTGTCCCCGGGTGAGGGTGGCTTTTTGCCCCGGGGGATGTGGCGTGTGTCCCCGGAGATGTGGCGTGTGTCCCCGGTAAATGTGGGGGGGTTTTTCCAAACCGGTAAATGTGGCTATGTTTTTCCCGGTGATTGGCGTGTGTCCCGGTCGGTGGCGGTGTGCCCCCGGTGATGGGGAAGTGTGGCCCCCGGGTTGGGATTGAGGGTGGGGCCCGGTGATGTGCGTTTTGGCCCGGTGATGTGGCTTTGTGTCCCCCGGGTGATGTGGGTGGTCCCCCCGGGGTGTTTGTGAGTTTATGGGCCCCCGGTGATGTGGGTTTTTCCCCCGGTTAAATGTGGCGTGTGTCCCCGGTGATGTGAGCTATGGCCCCGGTGATGTGGGGCCCCGTCCCCCCGGGTTTAGATGTGGCTTTGTGGCCCCGGTGATGGGGCCCGTTTTGGGCCCCCCCGGGGGTTTTGGGCGTGTGGCCCCTTTTTTTGGGGGGATGTGAGCTGTGGCCCCCGGGGGATGTGAGGGGTGGGCCCACCCGGTGATGTGGCGTGTGTCCCCGGGAGGGGGTTGGGAGTGGGGGACCCCCGGTGATGTGAGAAAAGGCCCCCGGGTGATGTGGGGGTGTGTCCCCCGGTAAATGTGGGGGTGTGTCCCGGTGTTTGGAGCTTTGGCCCCAAAAGTTGATGTGACGTGGTTGGCCCCCGGTGATGTGGGTGTGGCCCGGGGGTTGGGTGCTCTTTGTTGGGCCCCCCGGTGATGTGAGCTGTGTCCCCGGAGATGTGAGGTGTGTCCCCGGTGATGTGAGCTGTGTCCCCGGTGATGTGACGTTCCCCCCCGGGTTTGTGGCGTTTTGGCCCCCGGGTTGATGTGGCGTGGGTTGACCCCGGGTGATGGGGGCGTGGGTCCCCCGGGGAATGTGGGTGTGCCCCCTGGTGATGTGAGCTTTTGGCCCCGGTGATGGGGTGTATGGCCCCCGGGTTTGATGTGGCTTGTGTCCCCGGTGATGTGGCGTGTCTCCCCGGTGATGTGAGGGTGCCCCCCGGTTTGATGTGGGGTGTGCCCCGGTTTGAATGTGGCTTTCCTGTGCCCCCCAGGTGGATTGTGGCGTGTGTCCCCCCGGTGTTGGGGGTGGGTCCCCCGGGTTTGATTGTGGGTTTTCCCCCCGGGGTAAATGTGAGCTTTTGGCCCCCCGGTGTGGGAAAATTTTGGGCCCCCCCGGTGATGGGGGCCGGTTTTTGGTTCCCCTGGTGATGTGGGGGTGTGCCCCCGGTGATGTGGCTTTGGTGTCCCCCCGGTGTTTTTGGCTTTGTGTCCCCGGGTGATGTGGGTTTTTGTCCCCTGTGATGTGACGAGTGTCCCCGGTGATGTGACGTATGGCCCCGGGTTTGTTTGGTGGCGTTTGGGCCCCCGGGGTGATGGGGGAGGTGTGTCCCCCGGTGATTTGGGGGTGTTTCCCCGGTTTGATGGAGGCGTCCCCCCCGGGGGATGTGGGCGTGTGCCCCGGGGTGAGGGTGGCTTTGTTTTCCCCGGGGGATGTGGCGTGTTGGGGGAAAGGGTGTGTCACCCCGGTAAATGTGCCGTGTGCCCCCGGTGATGGTAGTGTGCCCCCGGGGGGGTTTATGGGGGAGGGTTGTGTCCCGGTGATGTGAGCTTTGGCCCCGGTGATGTGACGCGTGTGGCCCCCGGTGAGGGTTTTCGGTGGGGCCCCGGGGGAAATTTTAAAGCGTTTGGGGCCCCCCGGTTGTTTGTGCGGGGTGGGGCACCCCGGGGGCCCAAGGGTGACGCTTGTGGCCCCAGGTGATGTGACGTGTTGGAAAAAGGTGATTTTGGAGCGTGTGGCCCCGGTAAATTGTGACGGTTGGCCCCCGGGTTGATGTAAACCCCGTGGGGCCCCCCGGTGTTGTGACCCCAGTGGGGGCCCCCGGGTGATGTGACCCCGTTTTGGCCCCCCCCGGTGATGTGGCGTGTGTCCCCGGTGATGTGGCGTGTGTCCCCGGTGATGTGGCGCGTGTCCCCGGTGATGTGGCGTGTGTCCCCGGTGATGTGGCGTGTGTCCCCGGTGATGTGGCGTGTGTCCCCGGTGATGTGGCGTGTGTCCCCGGTGATGTGGCGCGTGTCCCCGGTGATGTGGCGCGTGTCCCGGTGTTTGGGGGCCCGTGGTCCCGGGTGATGTGGCGTGTGGCCCCGGTGATGTGACTCGTGAGGCCCCGGTGATGTGACGCGTGTGGCCCCGGTGATGTGACGCTGTGGCCCCGGTGATGTGAGCTGTGGCCCCGGTGAGGTGAGCTGTGTCCTCTCATCTTCTTGCAGGAGTTCCTGAAGCTGGAGCCTGCGGATAACCTGAAGTCAGCGGTGCGGCCCCGCGCCCTCGCTGCCTGCTCCTACCTGGTGTATCCTGATGATGGGGTGGTTGGTCGGGGTGATTGGCCCTCCTGTCGGTGGGGGGCCCGGCTCTCCTGTGTAGATTAGGATGTGGGGGGCCCACCAGTCCTTCTGTCGGTGGGAGTCGGGGGGTCCGGTCCTCCCGTCGGCGGGGGCCTGGCTCGGTGGGGGGCAGGAAGCCCGGTTGGTGCGGTCGGAGGGATTGATCCTCCTGTCGGTGGGGGGCCCGTTCCTTCTGTCGGTGGGGGGCCCGTTCCTTGTCGGTGGGGGGCCCGTTCCTTCTGTCGGTGGGGGGCCCGGTCCTCCTGACGGTGGGGGGCGGGTGGCTGTTCGGGGGTGGTTGGGGGGCCTGGTCCTCCTGTGTAGATTAGGATGTGGGGGGCCCGTTCCTTCTGTCGGTGGGGGGCCCGGTCCTCCTGACGGTGGGAGTCGGGGGGTCGGTCCTCCCGTCGGCGGGGGCCGGGCTTGGTGGGGGGCAGGAGGCCCGGTTGGTGCGGTCGGAGGGATTGATCCTCCTGTCGGCGGGGGGCCAGGCTCTCCTGTGTAGATTAGGATGTGGAGGGCCCGTTCCTTCTGTCGGTGGGGGGCCCCGTTCCTTCTGTCGGTGGGGGGCCCGGTCCTCCTGACGGGGGGGGGCGGGTGGCTGTTCGGGGTGGTTGGGGGGGCCTGGTCCTCCTGTGTAGATTAGGATGTGGGGGGACCGTTCCTACTGTCGGTGGGAGGCCCGGTCCTCCCGTCGGCGGGGGCCTGGCTCGGTGGGGGGCAGGAGGCCCGGTTGGTGCGGTCGGAGGGATCGATCCTCCTGTCGGCGGGGGGGCCCGGCTCTCCTGTGTAGATTAGGATGTGGGGGGCCCGTTCCTTCTGTCGGTGGGAGGCGGGGGCCCGTTTCTTCTGTCGGTGGGAGGCGGGGGCCCGTTACTTCTGTCGGTGGGGGAGGTTGGGGACCCGGTCCTCCGGTCGGTGGGAGACGGGGGGCCCGGTCCTCCTACATTTGGATGTGGGGGGCCCGGTCCTCCTGTCGGTGGGGGGTGGGGTTCCTGGTCGGGGTCTTTGGGGGGCCTGGTCCTCCCCTCGGCGGGGGGGGGGGAGGGTGGTCCTCCTGTCGTTGGTGGGGCGGGGGGCCCGGCTCCCCTAGGTTAGGATGTGGGGGTTGGCTGCTCCTCCGTGTTCTCCTGTTGGTGGTCATTCCTTAATGTGGGCTCAGTAAGCTGGAGCCGCCCCTGAATGAGGCAGATAAGGCGGAGCTTATAAATATGGCGCTGTCCAGCGTCTTCTCTCTGCCGCCCGTCCCCATTGGGAATGTAGGAGAACTGCACAAAGAGGTAAGAGCATTCCTCATCTAGCTCCGTGACCCTCCAGGGGGCGGGGCCTGACACTGTTGGGGGGGCTGGGGTGGGGCTTGGCACTGGTGTGTGAGGGGAAAGGGGCGGGGCCCTGATGCTGGTGTGGGGGAAAGGGGCGGGGCCTGGCACTGGCGTGTGTGCGCGGGGAACGGGGCGGGGCCTGACACTGGTGTGGGGGGGAAATAGGGTGGGGGCTGGCACTGGTGTGTGGGGGGGAAAGGGGCAGGGCCTGACACTGGTGCGGGGGGGTGGGGCGGGGCCTGACGCTGGTGTGGGGGGGATAGGACAGGGCCTGACACTGCTGTGGGGGGAAAGGATGTGCCAGGGTAGGGGCAGGGCTTGGCGTGTGCCAGGGTCGGGGCGGGGCTCGGCGTGTGCCAGGGTAGGGGCGGGCTCGGCGTGTGCCAGGGGAGGGGCGGGGCGCGGTGAGTGTTGCGCATGCACTGCTACAATGTGGCAGTTTGCAGACGGTAAGGCTAGGTTCACACGGCATAATGGCGGGTGTAAGTACGGCCTGCAATTACGCCGGGATTTCGGGAGCTCGCGCGGGGAGGGGGGGGGGGCTGTCAGTACTCGTGGCGCTTACGCGCTGCTTGTAATTGAGGTGAGAGCTGTGGATGACCGTTATGACTGGGGCGCATTTCGCTCGTATTTGAGCGCAGTACGCCGCGAAATACACGGCAAAATGCGCCCCAATTTAAAGAGAACCTGTCCCATAGATTATGCCCCCTGGCTGAGGACAGAACAACCCATGTCAGACCTGCTGTCCCAGCGTGTCCCATAGGTGTTTGCCTCCCCCTGCTGAGGAAGAAAAGCCAGGTCAGCCCTGCTGCTCCCAGCGCTGGCCCCCATGGTGAGGCCCCCCCAAGCTGGGACGTACAACCCATGTCGACCTGCTGCCCCACTTGTTTTCCCATAGGTGAGGCCCCCCCCAAGCGAGGAATAAAAACCCATTGGCCCTGTGCCCCTACGCTGTGTCACATGGGGTGATGCCTCCCTGTGGGGCACAAAAGCCATGTCGCCCCCTGCTCCCGCTTTTTTTCCCATAGGTGATGCCCCCCCTTGGGGCGCACAACCGTGTCAGCCTGCGCTCCCAGCGCGGTCCATAGGTGATCCCCCCCCTTGAGGACTAAAACCCCGTGTCAGCCTGGCTCCCAGCGCTGTGCCCCCTTTAGGTGATCCCCCTGTAGGACGTAAAGCCAGTGTCAGACCTGATGCTCCGCGTGTGTCCCATGGTGAGCCTTTTCCCCTCTGTGAGGCCGTACAAGCCAGTGCAGACCTGTTTGCTCCTGCGCTGTATACCATAGGTGATGCCCCCCCCTGATGAGGCCAGTACATGCCGAGTGTCCAGACCTGTGCTCCAGTCTGAGTCATTAGGTGTGCCTCTCCCCCTGCTGATGGACAGTACAAGCCAGTGTAAGACCCTTGCCTGCCCCAGCGCTGTTGTACCATAGGTGATGCCCCCCCCCTGCTGGGACAGTACAAGCCAGTGTCAGACCTGCTGCTCCCAGCGCTGTGCCCATAAGGTGTTGCCCCCCCTGCAGAGGACAGTACTCAACCTGTGTCAGACTGCTGCTCCAGCGCTGTGCACCATTAGGTGATGCCCCCCGTGCTGAGGACAGTACAAGCACTGTGTCATACCTGCTGCTCCAGGCTTGTGTCCATAGGTGATGCCCCCCTCCTCAATGTGAGGACAGCACAAGCAGTGTCAGACCTGACTGCTCCCAGGCTGTGTCCCATAGGTGATTCCCTCCCATGCTGAGGACAGGAATAAAGCCTAGTGTCAGACCTCCTGGCTCCAAGCGCTGTGTCATAGGTGATTGCCTCTCCCCCTTGCGGAGGGACAGTACAAGACAGTGTCAGACCTGCTGCTCCAGCGCTTGTGTCACATAGATGTTGCCCCCCCCCCCCCCCCGCCTGAGGACAGTACACGCCATTGTCAGACCTGCTGCTCCCTGCGCTTTGCTCCATAGGTGATGGCCCCCCTGCTGAGGACAAGTAGACAAGCCAGTGTCAGGGACCCTGCTGGCTCCCGGTGTGTCCCATAGGTGATTGCCCCCCCTGCTGCGGACAGTACATGCCCAGGCGGTTAGTGTGGACCTGCTGCTCCCAGCGCTGTGTCCCATAGGTGAAGCCCCCCGCTGAGAACAGACAAGCTAGGGTCAACCTGCTGTTTCCTGGGCTGTGTCAATAGATGATGCCCCCCCACGCTTGAGGACAGTACAAGCCAGTGTTCAGACATGCTGCTCCTGCGCTGTGTCCCATAGGTAATTGCCCCCCCCCCATGCTGAGGACAGTACATGCAGGTGTTCAGACCTGTGCTCCAGCGCTGTGTCACATAGGTGATTGATGCCCCCCCCGCTGAGAACAGAACAATGTAGTGTCAGACTGCTGCTCCCAGCGCTGTGCCCATTGATGATGCATCCCCCTGGCTGAGGAAGTACAAGCCGTGGTCAGACTGTGCTCCCCAGCGCTGGTCCATAGGTGATGCCCCCTCCCCGCTGAGAAAGATACAAGCCAGTGGTCAGACCTGCTGCTCCAGCGCTGTGTCCCATAGGGGATGCCTTCCCCCCTGTGAGGACAGTACAAGACTGTGTCAGACCTGCTGCTCCCAGGCTGTTGTTCCCATAAGGTGATGCCTCCCCCTGCTGAGGACACAGTACAAGCCAGTTGTCGACCTGCTGTCTCCAGCGCTGTGTCCCATAGAGTGTTGCTCCACGCTGTGAAAGAAACAAGCCAGTGTCAGACTGCTGCTCCCTGCACTGTGCCCTGAGTGATGCTTCCCCCTGCTGAGGACAGTACAAGCCAGTGTTAGACATGCTGCTCCAGCGCTGTGTCCCACATTGGTGATGCCTCCCCCCTGCGAGGACAGTACAATCCTGTGTCAGACCTGCTGCTCCAGGCGCTGTGTTCCATAGGTGATGCCTTCCCCTGTGTGGCAGTACAAGCCTGTGGTCAGACCTGCTGCTCCAGCGTCTGTGTCCCATAGGTGATGCTCCCCGCTGAGAACAGAAACAAGCCAGTGTCAGATGCTGTTTCCAGCGCTCGGGATGTGGTCACATAGATGTTGCCCCCCCCCGCTTTGAGACAGAAAGCTAGTGTCAGGACTGGTGTTTCCAGCGCTGTGTCTTTTTTGTAAGATGCTGGTGGTTTTCGTGTATTAAATGCTTCACAAATTGCAGTTTTCAGGCAGAAAGTCATTCGGAAGAGTCTAGGGTTTTTTTTCACAACTCCGCATCTGAGGTTAGCCCGCCCACCTCAACTGACAAATAAATATTACTTTGAATAGGTAGAAACGTGAATAACTGTCACTGGGCGGGGCTTGCTTTGTGGGCGGACTTCACTTGCTATAAATAGATTTGAGGGAGTAAATGCCTCTAAAACTCGCATTTATAGAATAGGGGACACAGCGCTGGTAACGCAGGATCTGACTGCTTGTTACTGTCTCAGCAGGGGGAGGGCATCACCTATGGGACACATTTGCTGGGAGCAGCTAGGTATGACCACTGGCTTGTACAGTCCTCAGAAGTGGTGGAGGGAGGCAATCACCTATGGGACACAGCGTGGGAGCAGCAGGTCTGACACTGGCTGTACTGTCACTCAGCAGGGGGGAGGCATAATATGGGACACAGCGCTAGGAGCAGCAGGTTGACACTGGATTGTACTGTCCTCAGCAGGGGGGGGGCATACCTATGGGTTCAAGGCTGGGAGGAGCAGGTGTGAAACTGGCTTGTACTGTCCTCAGCAGGGGGGGGTTATCTCCTATGGGACACCGGGCTGGGGCAGCAGGTCTGACAGTGGCTTGTACTGTCTCAGCAGGGGGGGGCATCACCTATGGGACACCAGCGCTGGGAGCCAGAGGTCTGACACTGGCTTGTATCTGTCCTCAGCAGGGGGGGAGGCATTTCACCATATGGGAAAGGCTAGAGAGCAGCAGGTATGACACTGCGCTTGTATGTCTCAGCAGGGGGGGGGCTATCAACTATGGGACACGGGCTGGGAGCAGCAGGTCTGACATGGACTTGTATGTCTCAGCAGGGGGGGTAGGGGGGGGGATCACCTTATGGGACACCAGCGCTGGGAGCGAGACAGCAGGTCTGACACTGGCTTGTACTGTCTCAGCAGGGGGGGATGGACATCACCTTGGGACACAGCGCTAGGGCAGGCCAGGTTACATGGCTTGTATGTATCAGCAGGGGGGGGGGGCATCACCAATGGGGCAAAGCGCTGGAAGCAGCAGGTCTGGACACTTGCTTGTAAACTGTCCTCCACGGGGTGGGGGGGCATCACCTATGGGACACAGCGCTGGAGCAGCAGTCGGACACTGGCTTGAACTGTCCTCGATGGGGGGGCATCACCTATGGGTGCACAGCGCGTGGGAGCAGCAGGTCTGACACTGGGGCTTGTACGTCCTCAGCAGGGGGGGGGGGGCATCACTATGGCGGCACAGCGCTGGTAAGCAGCAAGGTCTGACACTGGCTTGGACTGTCCTCAGCAGGGGGGGCATCACCTATGGGACACAGCACTGGGAGCAGCAGGTCTGACACTGGCTTGTACTGTCCTCAGCAGGGGGGGGGGGCATCACCTATGGGACACAGAGCGGGAGTCAGCAGATCTGACATCTGTTTGTTACTGTCCTCAGCAGGGGGGGGCATCACCTGTGGGACACAGCGCTGGGAGCATCAGGTCTGACACTGCTTGTACTCCTCAGCAGGGGGTGAGGTCATCACCTTGGGACATACACAAGCGCTGGAGCAGCCAGTCTGACACTGGCTTGTACTGTCCCTCAGCAGCGGGAGAGGCATCACCTATGGGGCACAGCGCTGGGAGCAGCAGATCTGACACTAGCTTGTACTGTTCCTCAGCAGTGGGAGGGCTTCACCTAATGGGCACACAGCGCAGGGAGCAGCAGGTTCTGACGCAGGCATTGTACTGTCCTCAGCAGGGGGGGGGGGCATCACCTATCGGCACAGGCTGGGAGCAGCAGGTCTGACACTGGCTTGTACTGTCCTGCAAGCAGTGGGGGGGTGGCATCACCTATGGGACACAGTGCTGGGAGGCAGCAGGTCTGACACTGGCTTGTTCTGTCCTCAGCAAAAGGGTGGTGGGGGCATCACCTATTGGGAACACAGCGCTGGAGCAGCAGGTTCTGACACTGGCTTGTGCTGTCCCTCAGCAAGGGTGCGCATCACCCTATGGGAAACAGCGCAGGGAGCAGCAGTCTGACACCTGGCTTGTGCTGTCCTCAAGCATGGAAGGGTGCATCACCCATGGACACAGCGCTGTTCAGGCAGCAAGGTCTGACACTGCGTGTACTGTCCTCAGCAGCGGGAGGAGTGCATCACCTATGGGAGCACATCTGCTGGGAGCAGCAGTATCTGACAACTAGCTTGTACTGTCCTCAGCAGGCGGGGCATCACCTAATGGAGACACTACGCGCTGGGAGCAGCAGGTCTGAACCCTGGCTTGTACTGTCCTCGCAGCAGGGGGGGTGGGGGGCATCACCTTGGGGCACAGCGCTGGGAGCACGCAGGTCTACACTCCTGGCTTTGTGCTGTCCTCACAGGGGGGCATCACCTATGGACATAGCGACTGGGAGCAGCAGGGTCTGACACTATCTTGTGCTGTCCTCAGCATGGAAGGGGGCATCACCTATGGGACCACCAGCGCTGGGAGCACAGGGTCTAGACACTGCATGTGCTGTCCTCCAGCAGGGTGGGGGGGAGCATCACCTATGGGACCCAGCGCGTGGAGCAGCAGGTCTTACACTGGCTGTACTGTCCTCAGCAGGGGGGGGGCATCACTATGGGACACAGCGCTGGGAGCAGCATGTCTGACAGCTGGCTTAACTTCCTTCAGCAGGGGGGAGGCATTCACCTATGGGACACAGCGCTGGGGAGCAGCAGGTCTGACAACTGGCTTGTGCTGTCCTCAGCAGGTGGGCATCACCTATGGGACCAGCACTGGGAGCATGCAGGTCCCGACCACTGTGCTTGGTGCGGTCCCTAGTCGGGGGGCATAACCGATGGGACACCGCGCTGGGAGCAGCAGGGCTGACGAATGCTTGTACTGTCCTCACCAGGATGGAGCCATCACCTATGGGACACAGCGCTGGGAGCAGCAGGTCTGACACTGGCTTTTGCTGACCGTCAGCAGGAGGGAGCCATCACCTATGGGGACACATCGCTGGGAGCACAGTTCTACACTAGCTTGAATTGTTCCTCACGGGGAGTGCCTCACCTATGGGGCACAGCGCTGGGAAGCAGCAGGTCTGACATCTGTGCTTGTTACTGCCTCAAGCAAGGTGGGATGCATCACCTATGGGAACCACAGCGCTGGGAGCAGCCGGCCTGACACATTGGGCTTGTGCTGTCCTCAGTAGGGAAGGGCATCCCAAATGTAACCGATGCAGTGCGCTGGAGCAGCAGGCCTGACACTGCTTGTACTGTCCTCTCTATAGCGGGGGAGGGGCATCACCATGGGTATCACAGCACTGGGATCAGCAGTTCCTGACACTGCTTGAACTGTCCCTCAGCAGGGTGGCATCACATATGGGGACACCGCGCTGGGAGCAGCGGGTTCTGACACTGGCTTGTATGTCCCTCATCAGTGGGGGGGCATCACCTATTGGGGCAACAGCGCTGGGAGCAGCCGGTCTGACACTGGCTTGTACTGTCCTCAGCATGGGGGGCATCAACCTATGTGGCTCAGGGCGGGGCAGCAGGGTCTGACACAGGGCTTTTACTGTGTCCTCAGCCAGGGGGGGGGGGCATCACCTATCTGGGCACATACGGCGCTGGGACAGCAGGTATGACACTGGCTTGTACTGTCCTCAGCAGCGGCGGCCTCACCAATGTGACACAGCGCTGGGAGCAGCAGGTCAGACACTGGCTTGTACTGTCCTCATCAGGGGGCATCACCTATGGGACATAGGCAGCTGGGATCAGTCAGGTCTTACACTAGCTTTGTGCTTGTCCTCAGCAGGGAAATGGGGCATCAGCCTATGGGACACAGCCGCTGGGAGCAAAGGCACCAAAAAAAAGGGTCTGGACACTGGCTTGTGCTTGTCCACAGCCAGGGGGGGCATCACCTATGGGACACAGCGCTGGTAGCAGCAGGTCTGACACTAGCTTGTGGCTTTCACAGCAGGGAAGGGGCAAACACCTATGGGACACAGCGCTTGGGAGCAGCATGTCCTGACACCCTGGCTTTGTGCGGCCCTCAGCCATGGAGGACATCACCTATTGTACACACTACAGAGCGCTGGGAGCAGCAGGTCTGACACTATGGCTTGTACAGTCCTCAGCAGGGGGGGCATCACCAAGCGAACGGGCACAGCGCTGGAAGCAGCAGTTCTGACACTGGCTTGTACTGTCCTTCAGCAGGGGGGGGCATCACCTATTTGGGGCACAAGCGCTGGGAGCAGAGCAGGTCCTGCGCATTAACTGTCCTCAGCTGGGGGGGCAACACCTATGGGGCACAGCACTGGATCAAATCATGTCTGACACTGGCTTTGTACTGTCCTCAGAGGTGGTGGCATCACCATGGGACACAGCGCTGGAGCAGCAGGTCTGACACTGGCTTGTCTTCCTCGCAGGGGGGGTCATCACCTATGGACACAGCACTGGATCAGCAGGTCTGACACTGCTTGTGCCTGTCCCAGCAGTGGGGTGGGGGGCACACCTATTGGGGCCAAGCGCTTGGGAGCAGCAGTCTGACACTTGGCTTTGTACTGTCCTCAGCAGGGAGGGGGGGCATCACCTAATGGGACACATCGCTGGGAGCAGCAAGGTCTGATACTGGCTTTGTACTATCCTCAGCAGGGCGGGAGGCATCACCTATGGGGCACCGCAGGAGCAGCAGTCTGACACTGGCTTTGTACAGTCCTCAGCTGGGGGGGTGCATCACCGATGGGGCACAGCGCAGAGAGCAGCAAGTCTGACACTGGCTTTTAACTGTCCTCAGCTGTGGGGGCATCACCTATGGTGCACTGCGCGTGGGAGCAGCAGTCTGACACTGGCTTGTACTGCCTCATCAGGGGGGGGGCCATCATCTCCTCCCCCCTATGGGTCACAGCGCTGTGGAGAGCAGTCTTGACACTGGCTTAGTACTGTCCTCAGCTGGGGGGGCATCACCTATCGGCACAGCGCAGGGAGCAGCAGTCTGACACTGGCTTGTTCTGTCCTCAGCGGGGGGGGAGGCATCACCTATGGGGCACAGCGCAGGAGCAGCAGGTCTGACACTGGGCTTGTACTGTCCTCTATCAGGGTGGCTGTGCATCCAACTATGGGGACACGCGCTGGTGAGCAGCAGATCTGACACTGCTTTGTGCTGTCTCAGCAGGGAGAGGCACTCACCTATGGGACGACAGCGCTGGGAGCAGCAGTCTGACCACCTGGCTTGTACTGTCCCTCAGCGGAGGGGGGGTGGGGACAATCACCTAGGGACACAGCGCTGGGACAGCAGGTCCTTACACTGGCTTGTACAGTCCTCAGCAGGTGGTGGGGAAACATCACCATGGGACTGTTCCTTCATCACTGTTTGTCCTCAGTACAGTTAAATAATTAGCACCGATCCAGGGATCCCAGCAGAGAGGATGGGGGTGGTTGTAGTGTCACAGGGGCCCTACTCACCCAACACTCTCTTACTATCCTGGGATTGACACACTGAGGAATAGGGTAGAGATGATGGTGGTTTTATTGCGGTTGTGACCTCGCCCTCGCTGCCGCCGTGACGTTCTTCTCGCTGCCGCCGTGACATTGTTACATAGTACGGTTGAAAAAAGACACGTGTCCATCAAGTTCAACCAAGGGAGGGGAAAATGTGGGTGAAGGAGGGAGACAAGAACTTTAAGCCCAGCCTCACCACTGGTGAATGCACTGAAACCCACAAGTGACGTCGTCCTCGCTGCGCCTGTGACGTCCCCCTCGCTGCGGCTGTGACGTCCTCCTCGCTGCGGCTGTGACGTCCTCCTCACTGCGGCTGTGACCTCCCCCTCGCTTCGCCTGTGACGTCCTCCTCGCTGCGCCTGTGACGTTCTCCTCGCTGCGGCTGTGACGTCCTCCTCACTGCGGCTGTGACCTCCCCCTCGCTTCGCCTGTGACGTCCTCCTCGCTGCGCCTGTGACGTCCTCCTCGCTGCGCCTGTGATGTCCCCTCGCATCGCCTGTGACTCCTCCTCAAGCGCTGTGACGTTCCTCCTCACTGCTGGCTGTGACGTCATACTCACTTGCGCCTGTTACGTCCTCCTCTCTGCGGCTTGATTTCATACACGCTGCCAGCCCTGTTGACGTCCTCCTCGCGCGCCTGTGATGGTATACTCCTGCGCCTGTGAACGTCCTCTCTCGAATGCGCCTTGTGATGTCCTCCTCTCTGCTCCTGTGATGTCCTACTCGCTGCGCCTGTGACGTCCTCCTCGCTGCGGCTGTGATGTCCTCCTCTTTTTCGCCTGTGACGTCCTCCTCGCTGCGGCTGTGATGCCGCCCTCGCTGCGGCTGTGACCTCCTCCTCGCTGCGCCTGTGACGTCCTCCTCGCGCGGCTGTGCCTCCTCCTGCGCTGCGCGCTTGTGACGTCCTCCTCGCTGCGCCTGTGACGTCCTCCTCGCTGCGCCTGTGACCTCCTCCTCGCTGATGCTGTGACCTCCTCGCTGCGCCTGTGACCTCCTCCTCGCTGCGCCTGTGACTTCCTCCTCGCTGCGCCTGTTGTACGTCCCTCATCACTGCGCTGTGACACTCCTCCTCGCTGCGACCTGTACCTCCTCCTCCAGCGGCTGTGATGATCCTCCTCGCTGCGCCTGTGACTTCCTCCTCCTGCGCTGTGACTTCCTCCTCGCTGCGCCTGTGACCTCCTCCTCGCTGCGCCTGTGACGTCCTCCTCACTGCGCTGTGACCTCCTCCTCGCTGCGCCTGTGACCTCCTCCTCGCTGCGGCTGTGATGTCCTCCTCGCTGCGCCTGTGACTTCCTCCTCACTGCGCTGTGACCTCTCCTCGCATGCGCCCTGTGACTCTCCTCCTCACTGCACTGTGACGTCCTCCTATCGCTGCGCTGTGACCGTCCTCCTCGCTGACGGCTGTGACGTCCCTCCTCGCTGCTCCTGTTACCTCCTCCTCGCTGCGGCTGTGACGTCGATTCAATCCGCTAGTTGCTGTGACGTCCTCCTCCGCTGCCGCCCTGTGTACGATCCTCCCTGCTGCTCCTGTGACGTCCTCCTCTCTGCGCCTGTGACCTCCTCCTCGCTGCGCCTGTGACGTCCTCCTCGCTGATGCTGTGACCTCCTCGCTGCGCCTGTGACGTCCTCCTCGCTGTGTCCTGGTGACGTTCCCTCGTTCGCTGCGGCTGTGACGTTCTCCTCGCTGCGGCTGTGACGTTCTCTCTCGCTGCGGCTTGTGACCGTTTCTCCTCCGCTGCGCCTGTGACTCCTCTCTCGCTGCGGCTGTGATGCCGCCCTCGCTGCGGCTGTAACCTCCTCCTCGCTGCGCCTGTGACCTCCTCCTCGCTGCGGCTGTGACCTCCTCCTCGCTGCGCCTGTGACCTCCTCCTCGCTGCGGCTGTGACCTCCTCCTCGCTGCGGCTGTGACCTCCTCCTCGCTGATGCTGTGACCTCCTCGCTGCGCCTGTGACGTCCTCCTCGCTGCGGCTTGTGACCTCCTCCTCTGCTGCGCCTTGTACGTTCCTCCTCACTGCGCTGTGACCTCCTCCTCGCTGCGCCTGTGACCTCCTCCTCGCTGCGGCTGTGATATTGCGCTCCTCGCCTGCCGCCTGTTGACTTCCTCACCACTGCGCTGTGGACATCCTCCCGCTGCGCCTGTTACCTCCTCCCTCGGGCTGCCCTGTGACTTCCTCCTCACTGTCGCCTGTGACCTCCTTCCTCGCTGCGCCCAGTGACTTCTCTCCTCCACTGCGCTGTGACGTCCTCCTCGCTGCGGCTGGACGTCCTCCTTCGTGCGCTGTGACGTCCTCCCTCCTTCGCAGCGCCTGTGTACCTCCTCCTCGCTGCGCCTGTGACCCCTCCTATTTTTTTTTTCTCCTCACTGCGCTGTGACGTCCTCCTCGCTGCGGCTGTGACGTCCTCCTCGCTGCGCCTGTGACGTCTCGCTTCCTCCTCGCAGGCTGCCTTAGACCTCCTCCTCGCGTGCCGCCTGTGACGTCCTCCTCGCTGCGGCTGTGACGTCCTCCTCGCTGCGGCTGTGACGTCCTCCTCGCAGCGCCTGTGACCTCCTCCTCCTGCGGCAGTGACTTAGTGCTCTCTCTGAAGCAGATTACGTCCACCTCGCAGCGCCGAGATGTACGACCCCTCGCCATGCACCTTGACGACCATCCTCGCTGCGCCTGTGACCTACCGACTTCGCTGCGCCTTGAGACTATCCACCTCTGCTGAAGCTGGTGACCTCCTACTGCTGCCCTGTGCTGTCCTCCTCCGCGTGTGTCCCTGTGTACGTCCTCTTCGCTGCGCCTTTGACGTCTTCCTGCGCGACGGCTGTGAGACGTTCTCTCGCAGCGGCTGTGACGTTCTCCTCGCTGCGCCTGGTGACGTCTCCACTCTGCCCCTTGTGACGTCCTCCTCCGCTGCGCCTGTGACTTTCCTCCTTCGCTGCTGCTGTGACTTCCCTCTCTGCGCCTGAGACGTCCTCACTCGCTGCGCCAGTGACTCCGTCCTCATGCGCCGGTGGACGTCCTCCCTCGCCTGCTCCTGTGACATCCTCCTGCTGCGGCTATTATGTCGCCCTCGCTGCGGCTGTGACGTCCTCCTCGCTGCTCCTGTGACGTCCTCCTCGCTGCCCCTGTGACGTCCTCCTCGCTGCGCCTGTGACGTCCTCCTCGCTGCGCCTTTGACTTCCTCCTCGCCTGCGCTGTGACTTCCTCCACGCTGGTGCCTGTGACGGCCTCTCTCGCTGCGGCCTTTGACTTCCTCCTCGCTGCGCCTTTGTCGTCCTCCTCGCTGCGCCTGTTACGTCCTCCTCGCTGCGCCTGTGACGGCCTCCTCGCGGCCCCTGTGACGTCCTCCTCGCTGCGCCTGTGACGTCCTCCTCGATGCGCCTTGGACTTCCTCCTCGCTGCGCCTGTGACGTCCTCCTCGCGAGCGCCTCGTGACGTCCTCCTCGGCTGCGCCTGTGACTCCTCCTCCGCTGCGCCGTGAGACCTTCCTCCTCGCTTGCGCCTGTGCCATCCTCCTCGCAGCGCCTGTGACGTCCTCCTTCGCTGCGCCAGTTGAACTCCTCTGCTCGCTGCGCCTGTGACGTCGCTCCTCGCCTGCGCTGTGACTCTCCTCCTCGCTGAGGCCTGTGACCTCCTCCTCGCTGCCGCTGTGACGTCCTCCTCGCTGCGCCTGTGACGTCCTCCTCGCTGCGGCTGTGACGTCCTCCTCGCTGCGCCTGTGACGTCCTCCTCGCTGCGCCTGTGACGTCCTCCTCGCTGCGCCTGTGACGTCCTCCTCGCTGCGCCTGTGACGTCCTCCTCGCTGCGCCTGTGAAGTCCTCCTCGCTGCGCCTGTGACGTCCTCCTCGCGTGCGGCTTGTGACGCCTCCTACACTGCGCCTGTTGACCGTTCACCTCGCTGCGCCTCTGACGTCCCCCCCGCTGCGCCTGTGACGTCCTCCTCGCTGCGGCTGTGACCTCCTCCTCGCTGCGGCTGTGACGTCCTCCTCGCTGCGCCTGTGACCTCCTCCTCGCTTCGCCTGTGAAGTCCTCCTCGCTGCGCCTGTGACGTCCTCCTCGCTGCGCCTCTGACGTCCTCCTCGCTGCGGCTGTGACGTCCTCCTCGCGCGTCTGGTGACGTCCCTCCTCCTGCGGCTGTGACGTTCGTCCTCGCTGGGCGCCTGTGACGTCCTCCACGCTCGGCCTTGTGGACTTTCCTCCGCTGCGCCTCTGACGCCTCCTCGCTGCGCTGTATGTCCTCCTCGCTCGGCTGGTGAACGTCCTCGCTGCGCCTCTGACCGTCCTCCTCCTGCGACCTAGTGACGTCTCCTCGCTGCGGCTGTGATACATCCTCCTCGCTTGCGCCTGTTGACGTCCTCTCGCTGTCCGCTGTACGTCCTCCTCGCTGCGGCAGTGACGTCCTCCTCTCTGCGGCCTGTTACGTCCCTCGCTCGCTGCGCCTGTGACGTGCACCTCGCTGCGGCCTGTGACGCCTCCTCGCTGCGCCTGTGACTTCCTCCTCGGCTGGCGCCTTTTGACGTCTCCTCGCTGCGGCTGTGACATCCTCCTCGCTGCGCCTGTGACGTCCTCCTCGCTGCCGCTGTGACGTCCTCCTCGCTGCGGCTGTGACGTCCTCCTCGCTGCGGCTGTGACCTCCTCCTCGCTGCGCCTGTGACGTCCTCCTCGCTTCGCCTGTGACGTCCTCCTCGCTGCGGCTGTGGACCATCCTCCTCGCTGCGCCTGTACTCCGCCGCTCGATGGGCCTGCTTGTGACGTCACCCTCATGCGCCTGTGACGTCCTCCTCGCTGCGCCTGTGACGTCCTCCTCCCTGCGGCTGTGTCCTCCCCCTCGCTGCGCCTGTGACGTCCTCCTCGCTTCGCCTGTGACGTCCTCCTCGCTGCGGCTGTGACCTCCTCCTCGCTGCGCCTGTGACGTCCTCCTCGCTGCGCCTGTGACGTCCTCCTCGCTGCGCCTGTGACGTCCTCCTCGCTGCGCCTGTGACGTCCACCTAGCTGGAGCTGTGACGTCCTCCTCGCTGCCGCTGTGACGTCACCCTCGCTGCGGCTGTGACGTCCTCATCGCTGCGGCTGTGATGTCCTCCTCGCTGCGCCTGTTGACGTCCATCCTCGGCTGCGCCTTGTGACGTCTCCTTGCTGCGGCTTTGTGACGTCCTCGCTCTCCTCGCTGCGGCCTGTGACTCCCTCCTCGCTGCCCTGTGAGTCCTCCGTCGCTGGCGCCTAGTGACGTCCTCCTCGCTGCAACTGTTACGTCCTCCTCGCTGCACCTGTGACGTCCTGCTCGCTGCGGCTGTGACCGCGTCCTCGCTGCGGCTGTGACGTCCTCCTCGCTGCGCCTGTGACGTCCTCCTCGCTGCGCCTGTGACGTCCTCCTCGCTGCGGCTGTGAAGTCGCCCTCTTAACGCTGCCAGCTGTGGACGTCCTCCTCGCCTCTGCTGCCGCTGTGAGTCACCCTGTGCTCTGGAGCTGTGAAGTCCACCCTCGCTGCGCCTGTGATGTCCTCCTCGCTGCGGCTGTGACGTCCTCCTCGCTGCGCCTGTGACGTCCTCCTCGCTGCGCCTGTGACGTCCTCCTCGCTGCGGCTGTGACGTCCTCCTCGCTGCGTCTGTGACGTCCTCCGCGCTGCGGCGGTGACCTCCTCCTCTCTGCGGCTGTGACCTCCTCGCTGCGGCTGTGACCTCCTCCTCGCTGCCGCTGTGACCTCCTCCTCGCTGCGCCTGTGACCTCCTCCACGCTGCGGCTGTGACGTCCTCCAAGCTGCGCCTGTGACGTCCTCCTCCTGCGGCTGTGACCGTCCTCCTCGCTGCGCCTGTACCTCCTCCCTCGCTGCGCCTGTGACACCCTCCTCGCTGCGCCTGTGACGTCCTCCTCCTCGCTGCGCCTGTGACGTCCTCCTCGCTGCGGCTGTGACGTCCTCCTCGCTGCCGCTGTGATGTCCACCTCGCTGCGGCTGTGATGTCACCCTCGCTGCGCCTGTGACGTCCTCCTCGCTGCGGCTGTGACGTCCTCCTCGCTGCGCCTGTGACTCCTCTTCGCTGCTCCTGTGACTTCCTACTCTGCTGCGCCTGTGACACCCGTCCTCTCTGCGCTCTTTGACGTCCTCCTCGCTGCGCCTGTGACGTCCTCCTCGCTGCGCCTGTGACGTCCTCCTCGCTGCGGCGGTGACGTCGCCCTCGCTGCCGCTGTGACGTCCTCCTCGCTGCCGCTGTGACGTTCTCCTCGCTGCGCCTGTGACGTCCTCCTCGCTGCGCCTGTGACGTCCTCCTCGCTGCGCCTGTGACGTCCTCCTCGCTGAGGCTGTGAACTCGCTCGCTGCCGCCTGTGACCTCCTACCTTCCTGCGCCTGTGACTTTCCGTTCCTCCGCTGCGCCTGTGACGATCTCCCGCTGCGCCTGTGACTCCTCCTCGCTGCGGCCTTGACGTCCTCCTCGCTGCTCCTGTGATCCTCCTCCTTCGCTACGCGCCTTTGACCTCGCTCCTCGCTGCCGCTGTGAACGTCCTCCACACTGCGGCTGTGACCTCCTTCCTCTCTTGCGGCTGTGACCGTCCTCCTCCTCTGCGCTGTGACCTCATCCTCGCGGCGCCTGTGACCTCCTCCTCGCGCTGCGCCTGTGACTCCCCTCGCTGCCGCTTGTGACGTCCTCGCTCGCTGCCCAGTGACGTCTCCTGCAGCACCTGTGACGTCCTCCTCGCTGCGCCTGTGACCTCCTCCTCGCTGCGCCTCTGACGTCCCCCCCGCTGCGCCTGTGACGTCCTCACATCGCTGCGTGCTGTGAACGTCCTCCTCGCTGTGGGGGGGGGGGGGTGTGACGTGCCTTCCTCGCTCGCCTGTGACATCCTCCTCTCTGCGACCTCTGACGTCCCCGCCCGCTGCGCCATTTTGTGACCTCCTCACTC
The DNA here is from genome assembly GCA_025379985.1 of Phyllomedusa bahiana. Lineage (NCBI taxonomy): Eukaryota > Metazoa > Chordata > Amphibia > Anura > Hylidae > Phyllomedusa > Phyllomedusa bahiana. The sequence goes on along the minus strand of JAODAL010046952.1, from coordinate 7,024 downwards.
GCTGAGGCGCCTGAGACTTCCGCCCGCTGCGGCTGTGACGTTCTCCCGCTGCGCCTGTGACGTCCTCCTCGCTGCGGCTGTGACGTCCTCCTCGCTGCGCCTGTGACCTCCTCCTCGCTGCGCCTGTGACCTCCTCCTCGCTGCCGCTGTGACGTCCTCCTCTCTGCGGCTGTGACCTCCTCCTCTCTGCGGCTGTGACCTCCCTCCTCGCTGCGGCTGTGTGACCTCCTCCTCGCTGCGCCTGTGACCTCCTCCTTCGCTGCCCCTTGTGACGTCCTCCTCGCTGCCGCTGGTGACGTCCTCCTCTGTTTTTATTGGGGGGGGGGTCCCTATGGGGCCGCCGTGAACGTCCTCCTTGCTGCACCTGTGACGTCCTCCTCGCTGCGCCTGTGACCTCCTCCTCGCTGCGCCTCTGACGTCACCCCCCCGCTGCGCCTGTGACGTCCTCCTCGCTGCGGCTGTGACGTCCTCCTCGCTGCGGCTGTGACGTCCTCCTCGCTGCGCCTGTGACCTCCTCCTCGCTGCGCCTCTGACGTCCACCCCGCAGCGCCTCTGACGTCCTCCTCGCTGTGGCTGTGACCTCCTCCTCGCTTGGCGGCAGGTGACCCTCCTCCTCGCTGCGCCTGTGACCTCCTCCTCGCTGCGGCTGTGACCTCCTCCTCGCTGTGCCTGTGACGTCCTCCTCGCTGCCGCTGTGACGTCCTCCTCGCTGCCGCTGTGACGTCCTCCTCGCTGCGCCTGTGACGTTCTCCTTGCTGCGCCTGTGACCTCCTCCTCGCTGCAGCTTTGATGTTGCTCAGGAGCTTGTTTGCGTATGGCGCCATTTTCGGTAAAAGCCGGGGGTGCAGTAAATTTAGTTGGGGCCCTTTTTTAACCCCCGGGGCCAAATTGACGGCACGGGATTTTTTTTTGCCCGGGAACCGGGATACAGGGGGGGGGGGGGAACACAGGGCCCCCGATGATCGGAAAAATTTTCCCCTTGGGTTTTGCCCCATTTTTTATTCTAAAATGAATTATTGAATTTTCAGTTTTTTTTCAGGGATATGGGGATGTTACAATTTTCGGGGTTTTTTTGGGGGTTTTTCTTTTTAAATTTCCAAACCTCCTGTTTTTTTTCCCGTTTATTTTTGGGGCTAAATTTTTTTTGGGAAACACGGGAAGAGGGTTTTAAAAAAAACACAGAACCGGCCTTGTACAGCACCCACATGGCCCCCCGGCGTAGAAGCTGCCCCGAAACCGATCAGCAGCAGGAGACGAGGGTTTTATGAACGGGCACCCAAAATGGCCCCGGGCGTAAAAGGGTGAAACCCCGCAAAAACAGCGCGGGAGAAAATGGTTATGTACGGGCCCCCCGGGGGACCCCCGGTGTAGAAGCTGCACCCGCACCATCAGCAGCAGAAGACAATGGTTATGTACAGCACCCACATGGCACCGGCGTAGAAGCTGCACCCGCACCATCAGCACCCGGAAAGACAATTTTTTAAATGTACAGCACCCCCCCATTCCCCGGCGTAGAAGCTGCACCCCCCCAAACCCCGCAGGGGAGACAATGGTTATGAAACGCACCCAGTGACACCGGGTAAATGCCCCGGGCACCATCGCAGCGGGAACAATGGTTTTTTTTCAGCACCCCATGGCCCCGGGCGGAGAAGCTGCACCCGCCCCATCAGCAGCAGGGAAAATTGGTTTTGTACGGGCCCACAGGCCCCCGGCCCTAAAAAGCTCCCACCCGCACCTTTCGCGCAGGGACAATGGTTATTTTTAAAAGAACCCCAGGCCCGGCGTAGAAGCGCACCCGCCCCATAGCAGCGGGGCGGTTATGTACACACCCAATTTTGAAAACCGGTGTGGGAAGCTGCCCCCCCGCCCCAAACGCGGGCAGGAAAAAAAAAAGGGTTATGTACAGCACCCATGTGACACCGGTGTAGAATCTGCCCCCCGAAACCAAATCAGCGCGGGAGAAAAGGGGTTATTTTCCCAGCCCCATTGCCCCCGGGTTGAAAAGCTGCCCCCGGGCACCATCAGCAGGGGGAGACAATGGTTTTTGTAAGCCCCAAAAGGGCCCCGGGCGTAAAAAGCTGCACCCGCACCATCAGCAGCAGGAGACAATGGTTATGTACAGCACCCACGGGCCCGGCGTAAAAACGAAACCCGCACCCCCGCAGCGGGAGCAATGGTTTATGAAAACAGCACCCACATGGCACCGGCGTAGAAGCTGCACCCGCACCATCAGCAGCAGGAGACAATGGTTATGTACAGCACCCATGTGACACCGGCGTAGAAGCTGCACCCGCACCATCAGCAGCAGGAGACAATGGTTATGTACAGCACCCACATGGCACCGGCGTAGAAGCTGCACCCCCCCAATCAGCGCGGGAGAAAAAGGGGTTATGTACAGAAACCCAAAGGGCCCACCGGTGTAGAAGCTGCACCCGCACCATCAGCAGCGGGAGACAATGGTTATTTTCAGCACCCACATGGCACCGGCGTAGAAGTGCACCCCCCCCCATCAGGCACCCAGGAGCAATGGTTATGTACATTTCCCCCACATGGCCCGGCATAAAAAGCGCACCCCCCCTCCTTTCAGCAGCGGAGACAAAGGGGTTATGTACAGCCCCCCAAATGGCCCCGGGACGTGAAGCTGAAACCCGAACCTCAGCAGCAGGAGACGATGGTTTATGTAAGCCCCCCATGGGAAAACCGGCGTAGAAGCTGCCCCGCCCCCCACAGCAGCAGGAAAAAGGGGTTTGTACAGCACCCATGTGACACCGGTGTAGAAGCTGCACCCGCACCATCAGCAGCGGGAGACAATGGTTATGTACAGCACCCACAAGGCCCCCGGGTAAAAAGCTACACCCGCCCCAAACGCACAGAAAACAATGGTTTTGTACACAAACCCACTTTGGCACCGGGGGAGAAGTGCACCCGCACCTTTCAGCACCCGGGAGACAAGGGTTATGTCCCAGCACCCACATGGCCCCGGGTAAAAACCCTGCACCCGCCCTTCAGCGCGGGAGACAATGGTTTGTACAGCACCCCTTGGCCCCGGCGTAAAAGCTGCCCCCCCCACCTTTCAGCAGCAGGACAATTTTTTATGTAAAAGCACCCACTTGGCACCGGCGTAGAAGCTGAACCCCACCTCAGCAGCAGGGGACAATGTTATGTAAAAGTACCCACAGGGCCACCGGCTTAGAACTGCACCCCCACCACACAGCGGGAGAAAAGGGTTTTTATGTACAGCCCCCAAACATGGCACCGGGGGAAAAACTGGCCCCGCCCCAATCAGCAGCAGGGACAATTTTTTATTTACGCACCCACTTTGGCACCGGGTAGAAGCTGAAACCCGCCCCATCGGCCAGCAGGAAACAAGGGAAGTACAGCCCCCCACATGGCACCGGCGAAAGAAGCTACACCCGCCCCAAATCAGCAGCAGGAGACAATGGTTATTTTAACGCCCCACAGGGGAAACCGGCTTGAAGCTGCACCCGCCCACACAGAGGAGAAAAGGGGTTATGTAAGAAACCCAACATGGCACCGGGTAGAAGCTGCACCCCACCATCAGCAGGGGAGCCCAATGGTTATGTACGGCACCCACATGGCCCCGGGCCCTTTGAAGTTTGCACCTGCACCATCAGGCAGGGGGAAAATGGTTTTTTACACCCCCACATGGCACCGGCGTAGAAGCTGCACCCCACCACGGGCAGCGGGAGACAAGGGTTTAATTTTACATTTACCCACGGGCACCGGCATAGAAGCGGCCCCGCCCATCAGCAGCAGGAAAGGGGGGGAGGGTTATGTACAGCCACCCTGTGGGAAAACCGGCGTGAAGCTGCACCCGCACCATACAGAAAACCCCGGGAGCCCTTTGGTTTTTTGTACAGAAACCCAGTAAACACCGGGGAAAAGGGGGGGCCCCCGCCCCATCAGCAAGGAGAATTTGGTTTTTTTTCAGCACCCCCGTGAAACCGGGGGGTAGAAGCTGCACCCGAAACCTTTCAGCAGCAGGAGACAATTTTTTGTCGGGCACCCACATGGCACCGGCGTGGGAAGCTGCACCCCCGCACCATCAGAAAGCAGGGGGAAAAAGGGTTTTGTACAGCACCCACATGGCACCGGCTTTAAAGCTCCCCCCGGGCACCATCAGAAAGCAGGAGACAATGGTTATGTAAAAAGCACCCAGTACCGGGGTAGAAGCTGAAACCCCGCACCCGGGAAAGCGGGAGAAAAGGGTTTATGTACAGCACCCCTTTGGCACCGGCGTAGAAGCTGCCCCCCGGTCCCCTCAGCAGCAGGGAGACAATGGTTATGACAGCTAGCTCCCCCCAGCCGGTGCCCCCCAAGAGGTCAGGGTCAAGGGAAATCTGCAGTTTTCTAGAGGGGTTAAAAAAGGGAAAAAGTGTTCCCTCGATCATCGATAGGCACTCACAATCCGAATGGAGGGAAACTAGGGGTTTGGCCATGAAAGCCAGAAACAAAATTTCCCCCCCCGGACTACCCTGTATGGAATCAAATTAAATCCTGTCAAAATCGGGATTTAATACATAGAAATTTACAGTAATATAGCAATCCGTAACACACAAGACATGGAAATTTACAGAAAATTACAGCAATGTACAGGAGGGTATTACTATGTATGATAACAGCAATCACATACTCTAGTCCTATAAAGGGACAAAAACTAAAAAAGATAAAATATGTAAATAACAAGTAAAAAAGTAAAAGAAATAAATGAATAAAACACAAATATCTTTCCACAATAAATGCACTATAGCTGTAAAAAAATGAAAAAGTGCAAATAATTGATGTTATTGAGTCTGTAACAATCGGATCTCATAAAGTATTATCTCACTTTATTAATTAAGTGAACACAACACAAAAAAGCAATAAAAGTGTCAACTTTCTGTCACGTCGATCACTGGGTAGTGGATCCTCTGGGCCAGCGGGTACAGACACTGTGGGTGGGATCATGAGCCAGGAAGGGTCACTTTGAGGGAGATCCATGGTCCATTCATATTTTCACAGAAAGAAAGGGTCGAAGTCTGTCAGGTTTTTGTGGGGTATTGGGCCCTTTGGGGCCACCGTGAGCGTAGAATGGATGCGACCACCCCAGGGCCTCTAAAAGGCCGAGGGACTTAGCTGTGGGGAAACCCCAGGTCACTGCCCCTGACACAGCTACTCACGGGGGCAGTCGGAGCGCAGGTGACAGAGACTGCCAGAACTAACGAGTACAGTTGACGGGGCCCAAGACGCGGGGTAACGGGTATCAGGAACACCCCCCATAACCACAGGTAACAGAAGGAAACAGTGGTCAGGATCTCAGGTGGACATTAATCAACTGACCAGGACAGAGACAAAAAAGTTCCCTTTTTCACAGGGTTGTAATCTTTTACAGGAATTGGGACCGTCCCCCAATCCAGCCACGAGAGCACGCACCCTTAGGGACATTGCAACACGACAGGAAGCAGAAGCAAGGACAGGTGAGCACACAAACACAAGGGACACCGCAACAGGTGCAGGAACTGTGGACACAGACAGGCACCACAGACACCTCCAGGGTCACAGCAGTGGCCACTGGGTGATTGGAGACAGGACAGAAGTAGGGATACGGCCCAGAATGGGGACCATGGCATGGACTGGAACCTTTTCAAAAAAAAAGCCTCACACAGCCCGGGACAAAAAATAAAAAATCATGGTTCTTCTATCGCGAGATAAAAACATGATTTTGTTTTTTCAATGTATTAAAACAAAAAAAATGAAAACTTTGTATGAAGCAACTCACAGAATAAAATGGCGTCTTATTTGTGGCACATGATGAACATCGTAAAAACGAAAAATTAAAAACTCTGCCAGGATTGCTGGATTTTGAATGGTATAATAAATACTAATAAATGGTATCAATGAAAACTACAGCTCGTCCCACATCACAAAAGCAAAGAAAAAGACAAAAGATACAGCTCAGAACACGGCAACAAAAAAACAGCCTTTTTCTGTAAAATGAGTAAAACATAAAACATGTATAAAATGTGTCACTATGAGGCGCTATGTGTCTCAAAAGAAGAAAATATCAAATTCAGGCAAAATGGTAAATATTTCCAAATACTTACAAAATTTCTGTGTTTTTTTTTTTTTTTTTTAAACTGTGCTAGGAACGGAGCTGAAATTAACATCTCCGTTCCCAGAGCAGTCTATGTAAACAGGAAGGTCACTGGAGTTTAACCCCTTGACTGCAGCGGTCCTGGATTGCATAATTAAAGGGGACTTTCCTGCTCCATCGGGTCACCTGGATTCCCAATGTCAAAAGGAGTTTGGGGAATGTCTGTACAGTAAGCCTTGGGGATCTAGCGTGGCCACAGAGCTGTCTGTATAGTAAACCTGCTGTCAGGGTGCACTGTGTGTTACTCCAACAGCAGCCTGTGGAAGAATTCAACCTTGAAGGGCAGTTGATGGAAACCATCTCAAGCCAACATTCTTTGAATGGTGCTTTTCCTGAAGAAGGGTAAGAGTAAAATTTAAAGGGACCATGATTCCCCCCCGTCCCCAACCGGAAATGGCTGCACCTTTTAACTGTGAGCTTTGGACGAGAGGTAAGGCGCATTCAACCTAGAATGGGGTATGATAGAAACCAGCTCAAGCCAATGTCCATATAATGGTGCTTTTCATGAGGAAGGGTAAGAGAAAAATATCACCGGATTCCCACCCCCCTCCCCACACTGGGGGGCCAGACCTTAAGATGTTTGATTTGTATCCAATAGGGAGGCCCCGTCAACCAGAAGGAAGTTGATGTTTAAACCCCCTTTAAGCCAAAATCCTTTTAAGGGCTTTTCTGAAGAAGGGAAAAAAAATGTTAAGGTACCAGGATTCCCAAAAAGTCTCCCACACTGGACTGGCTGCACCTTTAAACGTGTACATTTGTGAACTGAAAAAGGCCCGACCCCTTCACACCAGAAAAAACAGTTAGTGGAAACCGCTCAAACCAATGTCCTTTTAATGGTGCTGCCCCTAGGATGGGGGAAGAGAAAAATGT
>JAODAL010046951.1:0-30411 GCA_025379985.1 Phyllomedusa bahiana | reverse complement strand
AGCTTAGTAATAAAAAAAAAAACCTTTAAACCTGCGGGCTGGGGCATTACCCTCAATATGATCACCAGGGAACATTGGGGCTGAGGCTACCCCAATATAGATCACCGGGGACATTGCGGGCTGAGGCATTACCCTCAATATAGATCACCAGGGTACATTGCGGGCTGAGGCTTACCCTCAATATAGATCACCATGGTACATTGGGGGCTGAGGCATTACCCCCCAATATAGATCACCAGGTACATTGCGGGCTGAGGCGTAACCCTAAATAGATCACCAGGGTATATTGCGGGCTGGGGCTTTACCCCAATATAGATCACCAGGGTACATTGCGGGCTAAAGCATTACCCTCAAATAGATCACACCGGGGAAACATTGCGGGCTGAGGCGTTCCCACCTAAATATAGATCACCAGGTACATTGCGGCTGAGGCAATACCTCAATATAGATCACCAGGGTACATTGCGGGCTGAAGCATTACCCTAAATATAGATCACCAGGGTACATTGCGGGCTGAAGCATTACCCTCAAAAAGGGAATCACTATGGTACATTGCAGGCTGAGGCAATACCCTCAATATAGATCACCAGGGTACATTGGGGCTGGGGAAATTACCCTCAATATAGATCACCAGGTACATTGCAGGCTGGAGGCAATCCCCTCAATAAGATCACCAGGGTACATTGCGGGCTGAGGCATTACCCTCAATATAGAACACCAGGGTACATTGCGGGCTGAGGAAATTTACCCTCAATATAGATCACCAGGGTACATTGCGGGCTGAAGCATTACCCTCAATATAATCACCCAGGGTACATTGGGCGGGCTGAGGCATTACCCTAAATATGATCACCAGGGTACATTGCGGCTGAGGCATTACCCTCAATATAGATCACCATGGTACATTGCAGGCTGAGGCAATACCCTAAATAGATCACCAGGGTACATTGCGGGCTGAGGCATTACCCTCAATATAGATCACCAGCTTACATTGCGGGCTGAGGCGTTACCCTCAATATAGATCACCATGGGTACATTGCAGGCTGAGGTATTACCTCAATATAGATCACCAGGGTACATTGCAGGCTGAGGCATTACCCTCAATATAGATCACCAGGGTACATTGCAGGCTGAGGCATTACCCTCAATATAGATCACCAGGTACATTGGGGGCTGAGGCATTACCCTCAATATAGATCACCAGGGAACATTGCGGGCTGAGGCATTACACTCAATATAGATCACCAGGGTACATTGCGGGCTGAGGCATTACCCTCAATATAGATCACCAGGGTACATTGCGGGCTGAGGCATTACCCTCAATATAGATCACCAGGGTACATTGCAGGCTGAGGCATTACCCTCAATATAGATCACCAGGGTACATTGCAGGCTGAGGAATTACCCTCAATATAGATCACTATGGTACATTGCAGGCTGAGGCATTATCCTCAATATAGATCACCAGGGTACATTGCGGGCTGAGGCATTATCCTCAATATAGATCACCAGGGAACATTGCGGGCTGAGGCATTACACTCAATATAGATCACCAGGGTACATTGCGGGCTGAGGCGTTACCCTCAATATAGATCACCAGGGTACATTGCAGGCTGAGGCATTACACTCAATATAGATCACCAGGGTACATTGCAGGCTGAGGCATTACCCTCAATATAGATCACCAGGGTACATTGCGGGCTGAGGCATTACCCTCAATATAGATCACCAGGGTACATTGCAGGCTGAGGCATTACCCTCAATATAGATCACCAGGGTACATTGCGGGCTGAGGCATTACCCTCAATATAGATCACCAGGGTACATTGCGGGCTGAGGCATTACCCTCAATATAGATCACAATGGCACATTGCGGGCTGAGGCATTACCCTCAATATAGATCACCAGGGTACATTGCGGGCTGAGGCATTACCTCAATATAGATCACCAGGGTACATTGCAGGCTGAGGCATTACCCTCAATATAGATCACCCGGGTACATTGGAGGCTGAGGCAATACCCTAAAGAGAGATCACCAGGGTACCTTGCTGGCTGAGGCAATACCTTCAATATAGATCACCAGGGTACATTGCGGGCTGAGGCATTACCCTCAATATAGATCACCAGGGTACATTGCAGGCTGAGCATTACCCTCAATATAGAACACCAGGGTACTTTGCGTTCTGAGGCTTTATCCTCAATATAGATCACCAGGGTACATTGCGGGCTGAGGCATTACCCTCAATATAGATCACCAGGGTACATTGGGGGCTGAGGCATTACCCTCAATATAGATCACCAGGGCACATTGCAGGCTGAGGCATTACCCTCAATATAGATCACCAGGGTACATTGCGGGCTGAGGCATTACCCTCAATATAGATCACCATGGTACATTGCGGCTGAGGCATTACCCTCAATATAGATCACCATGGTACATTGCGGGCTGAGGCATACCCTCAATATAGATCACCATGGGTACATTGCGGGCTGAGGCATTACCCTCAATATAGATCACCAGGGTACATTGCGGGCTGAGGCTGCTGTGAGATCTGGGTTCCAGCATGGGGCAAGCAGTCCAGCACCGCCAGGGATAGGCTGGAGAATCGGCTCTTTGATCAGGTAGGGAGGGGCGGGCCTCAACTCCAGGTAGATTAAGATGATTTCCGGTCAAAAGGGGGGAAATTCCGACCTCCAATCGACCTAATTGGCCCTTTCAAGACGGGAGGCAAGATTACCAGGACCGTATTAAACGAAATGACTTCACCATGTCCCCAATCTCCTCAGATATTACTTCTTAAGATTGTACGGCAGGCGCCATCTTGTGATCAGACGGACACACTGAAAAAGACTACTTTCCTGTCCTGGCCCCCTTAGTGGGGCTGTGGTATATCACTGCAGTCAGTACAGCTCCTCTAGTGGGGTGCTGTGGTATATCAGTGCAGTCAGTAAAGCTCCTCTAGTGGCAGGCTGTTGGTATATAAAGTGCAGTCATTTGAGCTCCTCTAGTGTCAGGCTGTGGTTTATCAGTACAGTCAGTACAGCTTCTCTAGTGCCAGGCTGTGGTATATCAGTGCAGTCAGTACAGCTCCTCTAGTGGCAGGCTGTGGTATATCACTGCAGTCAGTACAGCTCCTCTAGTGGCAGGCTGTGGTATCTCAGTGCAGTCAGTAGTGTCCTTTTTTGGCGGGCATGTGGTATATCATTTGCAGTCGTAAGCTCCTCTAGTGGTGGGTGTGGTATATCAGTGCAGTCAGTACAGCCCCTTTTAGTGGCGGCTGTGGTATATCAGTGCAGTCAGTTCAGCTCCTCTAGTGGCGGGCTGTGGTGTTTCAGTGCAGTCAGTACAGCTCCTCTAGTGGTGGGCTGTGGTATATCAGTGCAGTCAGTACAGCTCCTCTAGTGGCGGGCTGTGGTATATCAGTGCAGTCGTATAGCTCTCTAGTGGTGGGCCTGTGGTATATTAGTGCAGTCAGTACAGCCCCTCTAGGGGGCCATGTGGTATATTCAGTGCTGTCAGTACAGCTCCTCTAGTGGTGGCATGTGGTATATCAGTGCAGTCAGTAGAACTCCTCTAGTGGCGGGCTGTGGTATATCAGTGCAGTCAGTACAGCTCCTCTAGTGGCAGGCTGTGGTATATCAGTGCAGTCAGTACAGCTCCTCTAGTGGCTGGCTCTGGTATATCAGTACAGTCAGTAGTGCTCATCTAGTGGCGGGCTGTGGTATATCAGTGCAGTCAGTAGTCCTCCTCTAGTGGCAGGCTGTGGTATATCAGTGCAGTCAGTTCAGCTCCTTAGTGGCAGCATGTGGTATATCAGTGCAGTCAGTACAGCTCCTCTAGTGGCCGGCTGTGGTATATCAGTGCAGTCAGAAACCTCCTTTTAAGTGGCAGGCTGTGGTATATCGTGCAGTCAGTACAGCTCCTCTTATTGGCAGGCCTGGTATATCAGTGCAGGCAGTACAGCTCCTCTAGTGGCGGGCTGTGGTATATCAGTGCAGTCAGTAGTCCTCCTCTAGTGGCAGGCTGTGGTATATCAGTACAGTCAGTACAGCTCCTCTAGTGGCAAGATGTGGTATATCAGAGCAGACAGTACAGCTCCTCTAGTGGCAGGCTGTGGTCTATCAGAGCAGTCAGTACAGCTCCTCTAGTGGCGGGCTGTGGTATATCAGTGCAGTCAGTAGTGCTCCTCTAGTGGCGGGCTGTGGTATATCAGTGCAGTCAGTACAGCTCCTCTAGTGGCGGGCTGTGGTATATCAGTGCAGTCAGTAGTGCTCCTCTAGTGGTAGGCTGTGGTATATCAGTGCAGTCAGTACAGTCCTCTAGTGGCAGGCTGTGGTATATCATTGCAGTAGTATGCTCCTCTAGTGGTGGGCTGTGGAAATATCAGTGCAGTCAGTATGCTCCTCTAGGGGCAGGCTGTGGTATATCAGTCTGTCAGTAGTGCTCCTTAGTGGCAGGCTGGGGTTTATATCATCAGTTAGTACAGCTCCTCTATATTTAAATTTTTTGGCGGGCTTTTTTTTTTGGTATATCATGCAGTTAGTACAGCCCCTCTAGTGGGCAGGTGTGGTATATCAGTGCAGTCAGTACAGCTCCTCTAGTGGCAGGCTGTGGTTTATAAATACAGGAGTAGTGCTCCTCTAGTGGCAGGCGTGGTATATCAGTACAGTCAGTACAGCTCTCTAGTGGCAGGCTGTGGTATATCAGTGCAGGTCAGTAGTGCTATCTAGTGGCAGCTGTGGTAAATCACATCCCAGTCAGTACAGCTCTCTAGTGGCAGGCTGTTGGTAAATCACTGCAGTCAGTACAGCTCCTCTAGTGGGGGTTTTGGGTTTATTCAGTGCAGTCAGTACGCTCCTCTAGTGCAGGCTGGGGTATATCGTGCAGTCAGTACAGCTCCTCTAGTGGCGGGCTGTGGTATATCAGGCAGTCAGTACGCTCCTCTAGTGGCGGGCTGTGGTTATCAGTGCAGTCCAGTACGCTACTCTAGTGGCAGTGTGGTAATATCTGCGCAGTCAGTAGTGCTCCTCTAGTGGCGGACTGTGGTATATCAGTGCAGTCAGTATAGCTCCTCTAGTGGCAGGCTGTGGTATATCAGTGCAGTCGGGACAGCTCCTCTTAGTGGTAGGCTGTGGTATATTGCAGTCAGTACAGCTCCTCTGTGGCGGGCTGTGGTATATCAGTTGCAGTCAGTAGTGCTCCTTAGGGGCAGTTGTGGTATATCAGTGCAGTCAGTACAGCTCCTCTAGTGGCGGGCTGTGGTATATCAGTACAGTCAGTACAGCTCCTCTAGTGGCGGGCTGTGGTATATCAGTAAAATCAGTACAGCTCCTCTAGTGACGGGCTGTGGTATATCAGTGCAGTCAGTACAGCTCCTCTAGTGGCAGGCTGTGGTATATCAGTGCAGTCAGTACAGCTTCTCTAGTGGCAGGCTGGGGTATATCAGTGCAGTCAGTACGCCCCTCTAGGGGCAGGTTGTGGTATATCAGTGCAGTCAGTAGTCCCCTCTAGTGGCGGGTTGTGGTATTTCAGTGCAGCCCGTAAGCTCCTCTAGTGGAGGCTGTGGTATATCAGTACAGTCAGTACAGCTTCTCTAGTGGCAGGCTGTGGTATATCGTGCAGTCGTACAGCTCCATTTTGGGGGAGGTTGGGGTATATCAGTACAGTCAGTACAGCTCCTTAGTGGCAGGTGTGGTATATCAGTGCAGTCAGTAGTGCTCATCTAGTGGCAGGCTGTGGTATATCAGTGCAGTCAGTAGTGCTCATCTAGTGGCGGGTTGTGGTATATCAGTGCAGTCAGTACAGCTCCTCTAGTGGCAGGCTGTGGTATATCAGTACAGTCAGTACAGCTACTCTAGTGGCAGGCTGTGGTATATCAGTGCAGTCAGTACAGCTCATCTTGTGGCTGGCTGTGGTATATCAGTGCAGTCAGTACAGCTCATCTTGTGGCGGGCTGTGGTATATCAGTGCAGTCAGTATTGCTCCTCTAGTGGCAGGCTGTGGTATATCAGTGCATTCAGTACAGCTCCTCTAGTGGCAGGCTGTGGTATATCAGTGCATTCAGTACAGCTCCTCTAGTGGCAGGCTGTGGTATATCTGCAGTCAGTAAAGCTCCTCTAGTGGCGGGCTGTGGTATATCAGTGCAGTCAGTAAGCTCCTCTAGTGGCAGCATGTGGTTATTCAGTGCAGCCCAGTTTGCTCCTCTAGTGGCAGGCTGTGGTATATCAGTGCAGTCAGTACAGCTCCTCTAGTGGCGGGCTGTGGTATATCAAGTGTAAGTAGTACAGCCCTCTAGTGGGGGCTGTGGTATATCAGTGCAGTCAGTACAGCTCCTCTAGTGGCAGGCTGGGTTATATAAGTGCAGTCAGTACAGCTCCTCTATGGGGGCTGTTGGTATATCAGTGCAGTCAGTATTGCTCCTCTAGTGGCAGGCTGTGGTATATCAGTGCAGTCAGTACAGTTCCTCTTTTGGCGGGCATGTGGTATATCAGTGCAGTCAGTATTGCTCCTCTAGTGACGGGCTGTGGTATATCAGTGCAGTCAGTACAGCTTCTCTAGTGGCGGGCTGTGGTATTCATGAGTCAGTAGTGATCCTCTAGTGGCGGGCTGTGGTTTATCAGTGCAGTCAGTAGTGCTCCTTAGTGGCAGCATGTGGTATATCAGTGCAGTGTAAAAGCTCCTCTAGTGGCGGCTTGTGGTATATCAGTGCAGTCAGTACAGCTCCTCTATGGCGGGCTGTGGTATATCAGTGCAGTAGAAACGCTCCTCTAGTGGCAGGCTGTGGTATATCAGTGCAGTCAGTACAGCTCCTCTAGTGGCAGGCTGTGGTATATCAGTACAGTGAGTAGTGCTCCTCTAGTGGCAGGCTGTGGTATATCAGTACAGTCAGTACAGCTCCTCTAGTGGCAGGCTGTGGTATATCAGTGCAGTCAGTAGTGCTCATCTAGTGGCAGGCTGTGGTATATCAGTGCAGTCAGTACAGCTCCTCTAGTGGCAGGCTGTGGTATATCAGTACAGTCAGTACAGCTCCTCGAGTGGCGGGCTGTGTTATATCAGTGCAGTCAGTACAGCTCCTCTAGTGGCAGGCTGTGGTATATCAGTTCAGTCAGTAATGCTCCTCTAGTGGTGGCTGTGGTGTATCAGTGCAGTCAGTACAGCTCCTCTAGTGGCGGGCTGTGATATATCAGTGCAGTCAGTACAGCTCCTCTAGTGGCAGGCTGTGGTATATCATTGCAGTAAAGTACAGCCCCCTTAGTGGCGGCTGTGGTATGTCAGTGCAGTCAGTACAGCTCCTCTAGTGGTGGGCTGTGGTATATCACTGCAGTCAGTAGTGCTCCTCTAGTGGCAGGCTGTGGCATATCGTGCAGTCGTATTGTTCCTCTAGTGGCAGGCTTTTGGTTATCATTTGCAGTCAGTACAGCTCCTCTAGTGGCAGGCTGTGGTATATCAGTGCATCAGTTCCGCTCCTCCAGTGGCTGGCTGTGGTATATCAGTGCAGTCAGTGCAGCTCCTCTAGTGGCGGGCTGTGGTAAATCACTGCAGTCAGTACAGCTCCTCTAGTGGCAGCTGTGGTATATCAGTGCAGTCAGTACAGCTCCTCTAGTGGCGGGCTGTGGTAAATCACTGCAGTCAGTACAGCTCCTCTAGTGGCAGGCTGTGGAAAATTCACTGCAGTCAGTAGCTCCTCTAGTGGCAGGCTGTGGTATATCAGTGCAGTTAGTACAGCTACTCTAGTGGCAGCTGTGGTATATCAGTGCAGTCAGTACAGCTCCTCTAGTGGCGGACTGTGGTATATCAGTAAAATCAGTACAGCTCCTCTAGTGGCGGGCTGTGGTATATCAGTGCAGTCAGTACAGCTTCTCTAGTGGCGGGCTGTGGTATATCAGTACAGTCAGTAGTGCTCCTCTAGTGGCCGGCTGTGGTATATCAGTGCAGTCAGTACAGCTCCTCTAGTGGCGGGCTGTGGTATATCAGTGCAGTCAGTACAGCTCCTCTAGTGGCAGGCTGTGGTATATCAGTACAGTCAGTAGTGCTCCTCTAGTGGCGGGCTGTGGTATATCAGTTCAGTAAGTACAGCTCCTCTAGTGGCAGGCTGTGGTATATCAGTAAAGACAGTACAGCTCCTCTAGTGGCGGGCTGTGGTGTATCAGTGCAGTCAGTACAGCTCCTCTAGTGGCGGGCTGTCGTATATCAGTGCAGTCAGTACAGCTCCTCTAGTGGACAGGCTGTGGTATATCAGAGCAGTCAGTACAGCTCCTCTAGTGGCAGGCTGTGGTATATCAGGCAGTCATATCCTCCTCTAGTGGCGGGTGTGGTATATCAGTGCAGTCCGTACAGCTCCTCTCCTGGCGGTCAGTGTTATATAAGTGCCCTCAGTAGAGCTCCTCTAGTGGCGGGCTGTGGTATATCAGTGCAGTCAGTACAGCTCCTCTAGTGGCGGGCTGTGGTTATCAGTACAGTCAGTACAGCTTCTCTAGTGGAGGCTTGGTATATCTGTGCAGTCAGTACAGCTCCTCTAGTGGCAGGCGGGGGCATAACAGTGCAGTCAGTACAGCTCTCTAGGGCAGGCTGTGGTATATCAGGCAGTCAGTACAGCTCCTCTTGTGGGGGCTGTGGTATATCAGTTGCGTCAGTATTGCTCCTCTAGTGGAGGTGTGGTATATCAGTGTTCAGTACAGCTCCCTATGGCAGCATGTGGTATATCATGCAGTCAGTAAAGCCCTCTATGCAGCTGTGGTATATCAGTGCATCATACAGCTCCTTAGTGGCGGCTTGTTAAATCAGTGCAGTCAGTACAGCTCCTCGAAGGGGGCTGTGGTATATCATGAAAGTCAGTAAAAGCTCCTCTAGTGCGCGGGCTGTGGTATATCAGTGCAGTCATTAGTGCTCTCTGTGGGGTGTGGTATTTTCAGTCCCAGTCAGTACCCCTCTAGTGGCGGGCTGTGGTATATCAGTACAGTCAGTACAGCTCCTCTTGTGGCAGGCTGTGGTATATCAGTGCAGTCAGTAGTGCTCCTCTAGTGGCAGGCTGTGGTATATCAGTGCAGTCAGTATTGCTCCTCTAGTGGCAGGCTGTGGTATCTCAGTGCAGTCAGTAGCTCCTCTAGTGGCAGGCTGTGGTATATCAGTGCAGTCAGTACAGCTCCTTAGTGGCGGGCTGTGGTATATCACTGCAGTCAGTAGTGATCCTCTAGTGGCGGGCTGTGGTATATCACTGCAGTCAGTACAGCTCCTCTAGTGGCGGGCTGTGGTATATCAGTGCAGTCAGTACAGCTCCTCTAGTGGCAGGCTGTGGTATATCAGTACAGTCAGTACAAGCCCCATCTAGTGGCGGGCTGTGGTATATCAGTGCAGTCAGTACAGCTCCTCTAGTGGCAGGCTGTGGTATATCAGTAAAGTCAGTACAGCTCCTCTAGTGGCGGGCTGTGGTGTATCAGTGCAGTCAGTACAGCTCCTCTATTGACGGGCTGTGGTATATCAGTGCAGTCAGTACAGCTCCTCTGTGCAGGTGTGTATATCAGTGCAGTCAGTAGTCCTACTCTAGTGGCGGGTTGTGGTATATCAGTGCAGTCAGTACAGCTCCTCTAGTGGCAGGCTGTGGTATATCAGTGCATTCAGTACAGCTCCTCTAGTGGCAGGATGTGGTATATCAGTACAGTCAGTACAGCTCCTCTAGTGGCAGGCTGTGGTATATCAGTGCAGTCAGTACAGCTCCTCTAGTGGCAGGCTGTGGTATATCAGTGCAGTCAGTACAGCTCCTCTAGTGGCAGGCTGTGGTATATCAGAGCAGTCAGTACAGCTCCTCTTGTGGCGGGCTGTGGTATATCAGTGCAGTCAGTATTGCTCCTCTAGTGGCAGGCTGTGGTATATCAGTGCAGTCAGTACAGCTCCTCTAGTGGCAGGCTGTGGTATATCAGTACAGTCAGTACAGCTCCTCTAGTGGCAGGCTGTGGTATATCAGTGCAGTCAGTACAGCTCCTCTAGTGGCGGGCTGTGGTGTATCAGTGCAGTCAGTACAGCTCCTCGAATGGCGGGCTGTGGTATATCAGTGTAGTCAGTACAGCTCCACTAGTGGCAGGCTGTGGTATATCAGTGCAGTCAGTACAGCTCCTCTAGTGGCGGGCTGTGGTATATCAGTGCAGTCAGTAGTGCTCCTCTAGTGGCGGGCTGTGGTATATCAGTGCAGTCAGTACAGCTCCTCTAGTGGTGGGCTGTGGTATATCAGTACAGTCAGTACAGCTCCTCTTGTGGCGGGCTGTGGTATATCAGTGTAGTCAGTAGTGCTCCTCTAGTGGCAGGCTGTGGTATATCAGTGCAGTCAGTATTGCACCTCTATTGGCAGGCTGTGGTATCTCAGTGCAGTCAGTACAGCTCCTCTAGTGGCGGGCTGTGGTATATCAGTGCAGTCAGTAGTGCTCCTCTAGTGGCAGGCTGTGGTATATCAGTGCAGTCAGTAGTGCTCCTCTAGTGGCAGGCTGTGGTATATCAGTGCAGTCAGTACAGCTCCTCTAGTGGCGGGCTGTGGTATATCAGTGCAGTCAGTACAGCTCCTCTAGTGGCGGGCTGTGGTATATCAGTGCAGTCAGTACAGCTCCTCTAGTGGCAGGCTGTGGTATATCAGTACAGTCAGTACAGATACTCTAGTGGCAGGCTGGGGTATATCAGTTCAGTCAGTAAAGCTCCTCTAGTGGCTGGCTGTGTTCTATCAGTGCAGTCAGTACAGCTCCTCTAGTGGCTGGCTGTGGTATATCACTGCAGTCAGTACAGCTCCTCTAGTGGCTGGCTGTGGTATATCACTGCAGTCAGTACAGCTCCTCTAGTGGCGGGCTGTGGTATATCAGTGCAGTCAGTACAGCTCCTCTAGTGGCTGGCTGTGGTATATCAGTGCAGTCAGTAGTGCTCCTCTAGTGGCAGGCTGTGGTATATCAGTGCAGTCAGTACAGCTCCTCTAGTGGCTGGCTGTGGTATATCAGTGCAGTCAGTAGTGCTCCACTAGTGGCGGGCTGTGGTATATCAGTTCAGTCAGTACAGCTCCTCTAGTGGCAGGCTGTGGTATATCAGTGCAGTCAGTACAGCTCCTCTAGTGGCGGGCTGTGGTATATCAGTGCAGTCAGTACAGCTCCTCTAGTGGCAGGCTGTGGTATATCAGTGCAGTCAGTACAGCTCCTCTAGTGGCGGGCTGTGGTATATCAGTGCAGTCAGTACAGCTCCTCTAGTGGCAGGCTGTGGTATATCAGTGCAGTCAGTACAGCTCCTCTAGTGGCAGGCTGTGGTATATCAGTGCAGTCAGTAGTGCTCCTCTAGTGGCGGGCTGTGGTATATCAGTGCAGTCAGTACAGCTCCTCTAGTGGCGGGCTGTGGTATATCAGTGCAGTCAGTACAGCTCCTCTAGTGGCAGGCTGTGGTATATCAGTGCAGTCAGTAGTGCTCCTCTAGTGGCAGGCTGTGGTATATCAGTGCAGTCAGTACAGCTCCTCTAGTGGCAGGCTGTGGTATATCAGTGCAGTCAGTACAGCTTCTCTAGTGCCAGGCTGTGGTATAGTGCAGTCAGTACAGCTCCTCCAGTGGTGGGCTGTGGTATATCAGTGCAGTCAGTAGTGCTCCTCTAGTGGCAGGCTGTGGTAGATCAGTGCAGTCAGTAGTGCTCCTCTAGTGGCGGGCTGTGGTATATCAGTGCAGTCAGTAGTGCTCCTCTAGTGGCGGGCTGTGGTATATCAGTGCAGTCAGTACAGCTCCTCTAGTGGCAGCATGTGGTATATCACTGCAGTCAGTACAGCTCCTCTAGTGGCGGGCTGTGGTATATCAGTGCAGTCAGTACAGCTCCTCTAGTGGCAGGCTGTGGTATATCAGTGCAGTCAGTACAGCTCCTCTAGTGGCGGGCTGTCGTATATCAGTGCAGTCAGTACAGCTCCTCTAGTGGCAGGCTGTGTTATATCAGTGCAGTCAGTACTACTCCTCTAGTGGTAGGCTGTGGTATATCAGTGCAGTCAGTACAGCTCCTCTAGTGGCGGGCTGTGGTTATCAGTGCAGTCAGTACAGCTCCTCTCGTGGCAGGCTGTGGAATATCAGAGCAGTCAGTACACTCCTCCTAGTGGGGGCTGTGGTATATCAGTGCAGTCAGTGCAGCTCCTCTAGTGGCGGGCTGTGGTATATCAGTGCAGTCAGTAGTGCTCCTCTAGTGGCAGGCTGTGGTATATCAGTGCAGTCAGTACAGCTCCTCTAGTGGCAGGCTGTGGTATATCAGTGCAGTCAGTACAGCTCCTCTAGTGGCAGGCTGTGGTATATCAGTGCAGTCAGTACAGCTCCTCTAGTGGCGGGCTGTGGTGTATCAGTGCAGTCAGTAGTGCTCCTCTAGTGGCAGGCTGTTGTACATCCGTGCAGCCAGTCCAGCTCCTCTTGGTGTAGGCTGTTGTATAGTGCAGTCAGTACAGCTCCTCCAGTGGTGGGCTGTGGTATATCAGTGCAGTCAGTAGTGCTCCTCTAGTGGCGGGCTGTGGTATATCAGTGCAGTCAGTAGTGCTCCTCTAGTGGTGGGCTGTGGTATATCAGTGCAGTCAGTACAGCTCCTCTAGTGGCGGGCTGTGGTATATCAGTACAGTCAGTAGTGCTCCTCTAGTGACGGGCTGTGGTATATCAGTGCATTATTCTTATCTGCTTGCTCTTTAAGCACTATAAAGTTTGTGCCCCCTGATTATTACACCTGTATCTGCTTGTTGGACATGATATCTCCCAGAGACAACGCGTTTCACCCCTTCCCGGCCACCTCCTGACACTGTGCAGCTGCTGGAGACGCCTGGTTCTGATCTCACCTCCTGCAGGTCAGAGGTGTCTTGGTTGGACCTGCGGCACTGATGGCCTCTAGGAGCCACGTGTACAGCGCCCACCCCCAGCAGTGCTGATCTATGGAGGGCGCATGGCTATGTGCTTGATGTTACACATCTGCCTGCAATGTGTGTGAGCGTCTGAGCTCTCGAGGGGGGCGCATACTTATTGCCAGATATTATGTGATATACGGGGGCTCAGGTTCTGTCCTCTGCTCCGTAGGCCGGAGTTTCTGTGCGGAGGAGACATCACCGGGGACTCTGGCTACATCGCCAGCGAAGGATTTCCCAGCAACTACCCTCCCAACAAGAGATGTGTGAGGAAAATCACGGTAAGAGAGTCCCACGGACTGGAAGAGACAACAGACAAGACAGAGACCTGACACCCAGGGACCATCTGTAGATAGAGGGACCATCTGTAAATATAGGGATCATTTGTAGATACAGGGACCACCTATAGATACAGGGACCATTTGTAAATATATGGACCATCTGTAGACACAGGGACCTTCTGTAAATACAGGGACCATCTGTAGACACAGGGGCCATCTATAGATCCAGGGCCCATCTATAGACACAGGGACCTTCTGTAAATACAGGGACCATCTGTAGACACAGGGGCCATCTATAGATCCAGGGCCCATCTATAGACACAGAGACCATCTATCGACACAGGGACCATCTGTAATTCCAGAGACCACCTATAGACACAGGGACCATCTGCAGACACAGGTACCATCTATAGACACAGGGACCATCTATAGACAAAGGGACCATCTGTAATTCCAGGGACCACCTATAGACACAGGGACCATCTGCAGACACAGGGACCATCTATAGACACAGGGACCATCTGTAGACAAAGGAACCATCTATAGACACAGAGACCATCTGTAATTCCAGGGACCACCTATAGACACAGGGACCATCTATGGATACAGGGACCATCTATAGGAGACCCAGGGTGAGAGCAGATGGTCGTGCTAGAGCAGGGGTGTCAAACTGCTGGCCCTCCAGCTGTTGGGAAACTACAACTCCCATCATGCCCACTGTTATAGATTATACAAATGCATGATGGGAGTTGTAGTTTTCCAACAGCTGGAGGGCCGGCAGTTTGACACCTGTTTGCTAGAGATACAGGAGGTTTATGGTGAGGGTGGAGGTCTCTAGATGACTGTGACTTGTGTCTTTCCAGGTCCCCGATGGTCATGTGGTCATCCTGGCATTCCGGCTGCTGGACATGGAGTCAGACCCCACCTGTCGCTATGACTACCTCAATATCTACAATGGCCATGACAACAGCTCCCAACGCCTGGCGCGGGTGTGTGGGACGTTCCGGCCCGGAGCTCTCATGTCCACCGGCTCCCAGATGATGCTAGAAATGGTGTCCGATGAAGGAACTGGAGGCCGAGGTTTCATAGCCTGGTACAGTGCAGGAGCTCCCCAGGTATCAGGTGAGGGGGCCGCCCCCCCCGGGGCGGAAGGGTGGGGAGGGGGCTGAACTTTAAAAACCCCTCTCAATCGTTAAAAGACAGTCAGCTGTGTGGGGGGGAGGTTGGAGAAACCCCCCAAGGGAATTTTTTAAAACGACCCCCAAACTTGGGCAGGAACATAATTACCCCAGTGGTGTAAGTTGTTCCTGGCACATTGTGGCCCCAAAAGACCAGGTAAGAACAACCCCCTGAACCTGCAGGAAGGCTACACAGGATCAGTACATGCAAATTTGGTAGGTGGGAAATGCAGCCCAAGTGATGAACGATAGGGTCAAGGAGGACGATTTGGAGGTCTGTATGATGTACACTGACACCAGTGGGTTGGTGAGGGTGGTCTATATGATGTACACTCACACCATTGGGTTGGTGAGGGTGGTCTGGGGTCAGATGATGACATTACACCTTTGGGTTTTGATAAAGGGTGGTGGGGGGAAAGGTCAGGATGATTACATTGACTAACCCAGTGGGTTGGGGAGAGGTCGCAGGTCAGTATGTGAAACCGGAGCCCAGGGGTTTTGGCGGGGGGTAATCTGGGGGGTCTGTTTTATGTTTACAAAAACCAGGGGGTTGGGAGGGTGGTCTGGAGGTCGTATGATGACCCCTGACCCAAAAGGGTTTTGGGAAAAGTTCCGAAGGTCATTATAATTACATTGACACCTTTGGGGTTGATAGGTGGGCCCGGGGGTCGGGAAATTGTCTTGACACCAGTGGGTTGGGGAGAGTCGTCCGCAGGTCAGTATGATGTACACTGACGCCAATGGGTTGGCGAGGGTGGTCTGGAGGTCTGTATGATGTAACTGACCCCAAGGGGGGGGGAAAAAGGTGGTCTATAGAGTAACCTGAAAACAGGGGGGTTGCCAGGGTGGCCCCTGGGGGTCAATGAATCCCATACCCCCGTGTCTATTTACAGGTAAAATTGAGCTGACTTTTGGGAAAAAATTTGACAAAGAAAAGAAACAGTTATTTGCCGTACGATTACTGGCCGTGTTTAACGGTGGAATGACGGACAACAGCCTGCAAATTGGGAAATTCTGTGGAGACGTGCCCCCCACGTGAGTGCGGGAGAGTATACAGCACCATAATAGTAATGGGACAAAATGCAGGTGTGAAGGGCTCACAGAGTAAAGCGTGGGGTCATAACGTCACTTAACCTTTATCAATATTTTCCATTGATCCATTCTGATTTCGATATTCAGATCATTTCGGGTCTGGGCCCCACTACTACCTCCAGTGTGGTCACTATAGATCCTACGAAGCCTTATTCTGTTTCGTTAACTGCTCCCTCTGCTGGTGGAATACTGAACAGAATACTTCAAAAGTGGGCGTATTGGGGGGAAAAAATGTTTAAGTTTTAAAAAAATGACTTTTTTTTGTTTTTAAAAAAATAAAAAGGTAATTTTTTTTGTTGGGGGGACTATCAAAAAAAAAGGGTAATGGCATAGGAAATAAATGCTGGGGGCCCTTGGGGGGCCAATGAAAACATATTTTTCCCGGGTTTATCTTTCCAGGAAAATCTTTTCTATAGAAAACGAAATGCTGGTCCAGTTTGTCTCTGACCTCAGTGTCACGGCTGATGGATTTGAAGCCGTCTACAGGATGAAGGATGTTTCTGAAGTGCCGAAGAAGACTGAAGAGACAAAACCCACCACAAAAAGTATATTCCGCCCAGCTGGAACAAAAGCACCACCAAAACCTAAGGCCACCCCAAAAACCAAAACACTAACCCACCCAAAAAAACCCACAACAAACCTACCCAGAAACCCACACCAAACCCATGTAAAACCTAAGCCCCCAAACCGGAAAACCCAGCAAACCAAAGGTCAAGGGGACCGGGCCTGCCAGCAAAATTTAGAGGGTCCGTGTCGGTGGGGGGGGGGGGGGTGAGGTGCATGGACCTTACAGATTCTCACAAGTCCTATCTCTGCTCGTTTTAGGGTCCGCTGCCAAATGTCCGGAGAAGTGTCGTAAGGCCGGGACATTGGCCAGCCACTTCTGTGCCAACCAGTTTGGTAAGAACGTTGGGGTCAAAGCCGAGGGTCCGGTACCTTTTTTAAGTCATTTTTGTTGGGACCTATCATGAACTTTGTCTCGGCTTCTTACAGTTCTGACCGGGACCGTAAAGACCCTCGTTAAGGGAGAAGTGGAGGGCACACTGCTGGCCACCATCAACATCATTCAGACATACAAGACAGGAGAGCTGAGCATCCAAGAAGCTGGCAAGACCTCAAGTGTCCAGATCATCAACGAATGCCCCAAGTGCCCCATCCTAAAGAAGGGTATGTACAGGGTGTAATAATCTGCAAGATAAATCTGTCACGGTAGAGGAGCGTTTTGTTCGAGATTTGAGAGAGGTCAGGGTTTTAAAATCCTGCAAAATATATCACTATGTATGGGAGGTGGGGAGCGATGTTCTGCAATCTGTAGAGTTCAGTGGTGTAATAATTTTGCAGGAATATCACTAATCACGGTAGAGGGGGGCGATTTCTGGGGTCTGTAAGATCAGGGGTAATCCCTTTCAGGATTTTCCCCTTTACCCCAGGAGGTAGAGGGGCTGTCTGGGGTCTGTAAAGTTCAGGGGTGTAATAATCTGCAGGATTATCACTGTATCAGGTTTAGAGGAATGAGGTTCTGCAATTTGTAGAGGGCCCAGTTTATAAAAAATTTACATTCTGAAGGGAAAAAGGGGGTCATCCCCGTTTATAGATGGGGGATTAAATCCTGATGTATATAAAAATGCTTTGTCGGGGGGAGGAGCAATTCTCAGAACATGGGGAAAACTCTTTTGGGAGCGCGGGAGTCAGATGTTTTTTTTTAGTTATGATGAAGTCTGCGGGACAGGTCAAAAATTTTTGTTTTTCCCTTACTCCTCTTTGCAGATCATCTCTAAATCATTATAGGGTGTTGCGGCAACTCAAGCTTCACCCCCTCCATAAGTTTTTCTATGGGGTTAAGGGCTGGAGACGGGCTAGGCCCCCAACTTTTAAAGTGCTTCTTTTTTGGCCGCTCCTTTGTTGCCTTGGGTGTATGTTTTGGGGCAGGGCTTGCGGGAGACCCAGCCACAACCTTTTTTTGTGTCCTTTTCGGAGGGAAGGAGGTTGCACTCAGGTTTTTTCGCTCCATGGGTCCATCCATTCCCCTTGATGCAGTGGGAAATAGTCCTTGCCCTTGCGAGAAACTTATTTACTATTTTGCCATAGGCAAACTTTAACTCTATCAGTTCTCTACATTTTTAAAAACAAAAACGTAACTTTTCATTATATCTAACCTTAACCCCTATACACATATTTAAAAACCCTTTTTTTCTATCCCCAATTTTAACCCTTTTTGCTTTGAAAAGGGAAAACTCCCCTTTCTATCATCAAGTCTGGGGAACCCCACCTATTAACAGGAGGGCCTTTTTTAAATTTTGCTTTAGTAAGGATCCAAGCCAACTACTTTGGGGAGGCGTCCCTAATCTCATAAACAGAACAAAATAAGGCCCCCCCTTGTGCACCCCCTCAGCAGGTGACACTTTTAACAGAGGTGAGAGATCACAATTTAAAACGTCTTTTCCCGACCTCGCCCGACATTTTCGCCAACTAACTGGCTTTATCAAGGCTTAAGGGGGAAACAGTGGTTGAGCTCATTCCTTTTTAAAATGTTAGGTAAAACCCCATTTAGGTGCCCCCAATTAGCCAAGGAATCCACATAAAGCCCACTCCCCTTCCCGCACGTCCCACTCATAACATTGTCCTGCAGAGCTGCCCCCCATGCTCTCATAGCCAACAACCTTCAGTCAAATTCGCCATCTCCATAACGGGCTTGCACCCCATCTTACCGTACTGCCCATGCCAATGCACTGCACCAACAGACACCTCAGCCCTGACTGTGATGGGCTTCCGTCTCAGTTCTCTCATATTATTGCAACTGCGTGCCTCACCTAGAATGAACTAAGCAGACTAGGTATCACATTACTCAGCACACTGCCATCTTTGTCAATTCCCATAAGCCCCTTCTCTTCAATATCTAATATGCATATTCATTGGGAATATAAACTCCACTGTACAATAGACAACTGTCATATTATCTTCCCATAAAGCACTTCTACTATATATGTAATATGCATATTCATTCCAATAGAGCTGCAGGCCCCCATTAAATACATGTTCCACTGCATTGTATAGTATTGTCTCAAGACTATATTCATAAACTACTTCTCTTTCACATGTAATATTCATATTCATTTTATTAATACTGTAGGCTCTATGGCTACTTAGCAGAGAAACACCCCCAAAACATCATGTTCTCCCTCCAGGCTTGACAGTGGGGACGGTGTCTTTGAGTTATAGGCAGCATTTCTCTTCCTCCAAACACGGCGAGTTGAGTTAAAGTCAAAGAGCTCAATGTTCGTCTCATCCGACCCCAGCACCTTCTCCCAATCACTCCCAGAATCCTCCAGGGGGTCATTGTCATACTTCAGGTGGGCCTGCGCATGCGCCTTCTTGAGCGCGGGGACCTTGTGGGCACTGCAGGATTGTAATGTGTTTCTTGGTGTCTGTGGTCGCAGCTGCCTTGAGATCAGTAACAAGTTCCCCCCGTGCAGTTTTAGGCTGATCTCTCCCCTTTCTCATGATCACGGATCCCCCACGAGGTGAGATTTTGCCCCAGATCGATGGCGACTGACAGTCATTGTGTATTTCTTCCATTTTCTTACTATTGCACCAACAGTCGTCTCCTTCTCACCCAGCGTCTTACTTATGGTTTTGTCGCCCATTCCAGCTTTGTGCAGGTCTATGATCTTGTCCCTGACATCCTTAGAAAGCTCTTTGGTCTTGCCCATGTTGTAGAGGTTAGAGTCTGACTGACTGAGTCTGTAGACAGGAGTCTGCTATAAAGGTGACTATGTAAGACAGCGTCTGTAATGCAGGTAACGAGAGGATTAGGAGTCTAACTGGTCTGTAGGAGCCAAACTCAATGGTTGGAAGGGGGTCAAATACTTATTTCTCTCAGCAAAATGCAAATACATTTCTATCATTTATACAATGTGATTTTCTGGATTTTATTTTGGATATTCTCTCAATGGTAAAATTAACCTCCCCTTAAAATTATAGACTGTTCATGTCTCTGTCAGCGGGAAACTTACACAATCAGCAAGGGGTCAAATTATTATTTCCTTCACTGTAGAGGAGCGATGATCTGTAGAGAGGTTAGATGTGTAATAATCTGCAGGATATATCACTATGTATCAGGAGGTAGAGGGACGATGTTCTGCAGATCTGTAGGGCAGTCAGGGTGTAATAATCTGCAGCATAGATCACTTTGTATCAGGATGTAGAGGAGCAATGTTCTGCAAATCTGTAGTGAGGCCAGAGGTGTAAATCTGCAGGATGTATGACGGTAGCGATGCTCTGCATGGATGTGACATCTCTCTGTCTCTACAGGTGCCAGTTACCTCTTCATGGGATTGGTGGACGGTGCCGGTCGTGGTCGGATCGTTGGAGACAGTTTTGTCATTGCTTACCGCGCGCAGCAGCACCAAATCCTCACTAACATCGCTAAGAAGCCGTGCTAATACCGCCACCCCCTGCTCCTGCCTCCACCGCCAAACTGCACCATAGTTCTGTCTTCTCATCCTCAGCTGTAATAAATGGACCAAAACCGGACTGTGTGTGCGCGTCACCTGCGGGAGGGCTGAGAGCAGAAAAGAGGGTCGCCGAGGGGCAGAGAGCAGAGAAGAGGGTCGCCGAGGGGCAGAGAGCAGAAAAGAGGGTCGCCGAGGGGCAGAGAGCAGAAAAGAGGGTCGCCGAGGGGCAGAGGACAGAAAAGAGGGTCCCCAGGGGAAAAAAAAACCCCGAAAAAAGAAGAGGTTCGAAAGGGGGGAAAACAAAAAAGGGGGTCCCCAGGGGAGAGGAAAAAAAGAGGTCCTGAGGGGAAAAGACAGGAGGGCGCCGGGGGTTTAAAAAGGGTGCAAGGGGGCAGAAGAAAAAAGAGGCCCCCGAGGGGCAAGACAGAAAAGGGGTCCCGAGGGCAGAACCCCAAAAGAGGTTCCGCCCGAGGGGGCAGAGGCAAAAAGAGGGTCCCAACAAAACAGAAAAAGGGTGCCGGGTGGGCAGAAAAGAGGGTCGCCCCAAGCAGAAAAGGGGGGGCCCCGAGGGGCGGGAAAAAAGGGTCGGGGGCGAGGAAAAAGGGGTCCCCGGGGGCAGAGAAGAAAAAGGGTCCGAGGGGCAGGGGCAGAAAAAGGGTCGCCGAGGGGCAGAGGCAAAAAGAGGTCGCCGAGGGGAGAGAGCAAAAGGGGGTCCCCGAGGGCAAAGAGCAGAAAAGGGTCGAGGAAAGAGACAAAAAAGGGGGTCGCCGAGGGGGGAGAGCAGAAAAAGGGGGGGAGGGGAGACAGAAAAAGGGTGCCGGGGGGCAGGGAAAAAAAGGGGGTCCCGAGGGGGAACAAAAAGAGGTCGCCGGGGGCAAGAGCAAAAAAGGGTCGCCGAGGCAAAGCAGAAAAAAGGGCCCCGAGGGGAAAGAGCAAAAAAAGGGTGGCCGAGGGCAGAGAGAAAAAGAGGGTCCCAGGGGCAAAGCAGAAATAGGTCCCTGGGAAGAAAAAAAAAGGGGTCCCCCGGGAGGGGCAAGAGCAGAAAAGGGGGCCCCCGGGGGGCCAAGGACAGAAAAGAGGTCGGCGGGGGGCAAAGCAAAAAAGGGGGTCCCCGGGAAGAGAAGAGGGGTCGCAAGGGGGCAAAAAGGAAAAAAAGAGGGTCCCGAGGGGCAGAGCAAAAAATGGGGTCCCGGGGGCAGAGGCAAAAAAAAGGGGGTCCCCGAGGGGAAAAAGGGAAAAAAGAGGTCGCCGAGGGGCAAAGAAGAAAAAGGGTCGCCGGGGGGCAGACAAAAAGAGGGGTCGCCGAGGGGCAAGGAACAAAAAAAAGGGGTCCCCGAGGGGCAGGGAAAAAAGGGGTGCCGAGGGCAGAGAGCAGAAAAAAAGGGCCCCGGGGGGCAGAGAGCAGAAAAGGGGGCCCCCGGGGGGCAGGGAAGATGGGTGTCGCGCGAGGGGCCGAGGACAGAAAAGAGTTGTCGCTCGAGGGGCCGAGGACAGAAAAGAGGGTCGCCGAGGGGCAGAGGACAGAAAAGAGGGTCACCGAGGGGCAGAGAGCGGACAGAGGGTCGCCGAGGGGACAAGAACAGAGGGTCGCCGAGGGGACGAGGAAAGAAAAGAGGGTCGCCGAGGGGCGGAGAGCAGAACAGAGGGGCGCCGCGGGGCAGAGAGGAGAAGTGTGGGTCGCCGAGGGGCAGAGAGCAGAAAAGAGAGTCGCCGAGGGGCAGAGAGTAGAAAAGAGGGTTGCCGAGGGGCAGAGAGCAGAAAAGAGGGTCGCCGAGGGGCCTGAGAACAGAAAGAGGTCGCCGAGGGGCAGAGAGCTTAGAAGAAGAGGTTCGCCGATGGAGAGGCTGGAGCAGCAGAAAATGAGAGTCGCCGATGGGCATAGGACAGAAATATAGGGACCCGAGGGGTTAGAAGCAGAAAAGAGGGTCGCCGAGGGACAGAGAGCAGAAAAGAGTGGATCGCCATGGGCAGTAGAGCAGAAATGAAGTCGCCGAGGGCAGAGAAGCAAAATGAGGGTCGCAAGAGGGCAGAGAGCAGAAAAGAGGGTCGCTGAGGGGCAAAGGACAGAAAAGAGGGTCGTCGAGGACAGAGAAGAGGGTCGCAGAGGGGTAGAGGACAGAAAAGAGGGTCGCCGAGGGGCAAAAGACAGAAAAGAGGGTCGCCGAGGACAGAGAAGAGGGTCGCCGAGGGGCAGAGAGGAGAAACAGGTCGCCGGAGGGCAGAGGACAGAAAAGAGGTTCCGCCAGGTAGCAACAAGAGTAGAAAAGAGGGTGGCCGAGGGGCAGAGAGTAGAAAAGGAGGGTCGCCGAGGGGCCGAGAGCAGAAAGCAGGTCGCCGTGACATAGAAGAGGGTCGCAGAGGGGCAGAAGACAGAAAAGAGGGTCCCCGAGGGGCAGAGGACAGAAAAGAGGGTCGCTGAGGGGCAAAAGACAGAAAAGAGGGTCGCCGAGGATAGAGAAGAGGGTCGCAGAGGGGCAGAGGACAGAAAAGAGGGTCGCCGAGGGGCAGAGGACAGAAAAGAGGGTCGCCGAGGGGCAGAGGACAGAAAAGAGGGTCGCCGAGGGGCAGAGGACAGAAAAGAGGGTCGCCGAGGGGCAGAGAGCAGAAAAGAGGGTCGCCGAGGGGCAGAGAGCAGAAAAGAGGGTCACAGAGGGAAAAAACAAAAACAAAAAAACAGAGGACAGAAAGAGGGTCGCCGAGGGGCAGAGGACAGAAAAGATGGTCGCCGAGTGGCAGAGGACAGAAAAAGAAGGTCGCCGAGAAAGAAAGAGGGTCCCGCCGGGGGCAGAGGACAAAAGAGGTCGCCGAGGGCAGAGAGCAGAAATGAGAGAGTCGCCGAGGGGCAGTGACAGAAAAGAGTGTCCTTATATACAGGACGATGAAATGAGGTTACTGTGCAGTGGTCCATATATACAGGACAAAGTGTTACTGTGCAGAGTCCATATATAGTCAATAACAGAAGTGGTACTGTGCAGAGTCCAATTAATAATACAGGATACAGGAGCAGTGGTACTGTATGTGACTAAATATATTCGAGAACAGAAAAGCGATACTGTGCGTGTCCCATATACACATGGAGAAGTGGTAATGTGCATAGTCCATATTATACAGGACAGAGAAGTGGTACAGTGCAGTGTCCCATATATACCAGGATAGGAAGAAGAGTGGTACTGTGACAGTGTCCAAATAATACAATACAGCAAGGGGTACTGTGGCATAGTCATATACAGGACAGGAGAAGTGGTACTGTGTCAGTTTCCGATATATACAGGACAGTAAGAAGGGGTACTGTGCAGTGTTTTTACAGGGACGGGGAAAGTGGAGTGAGTGTAATTTTAAGGCGGGGGAAGTGGTCTGTGCAGTGTGTTTTACGGGGACAGGGAAGGGGTTTTTTTTTGGCAGTTTTATTTTTCAGGACGGGAAAAAGGGTATGTGCAGGTAATTTTACAGGAAAGGGGAAATTTGGTCTGTTGCAGGTTTTTCCGGACGGGAAGTGGTATGTGAGGTATTATCACGGGGGACGAAAGTGGTACTGTGCGTTTTAAATCTAGGACAAAAGGGTTTGGTACTGTGCTTTTTAATTCAGGAAGAGGAAGTGTTATGTGCAGTGAAAATTTTTAAGGCGGGGAAAGTGGTATGTGCAGTGTAATATTAAAGGCAGGGAAGTGGTACTGTGCGTGTAATATTAAGGGGGGGAAAAGTGGAAAAGTCCCCTTTTTGGGTTGGAATATCTTTCAGGAAGGGAAGTGGTATGTGCAGTGTGAATTTCTACAGGACAGGGAAAGTGGTACTGGCAGGTGCAATTTTACGGACAGGGAAGTGGAAACTGTGCAGTGTCATATTACAGGAGAGGAGGAAGTTGGTACTGTGCAGTGTGATTTATACAGGACGGGGAAGTTGGGTACTGTGCGTGTAATTTTACAGGACAGGAAGTGGTGTACTGTGCAGTGTATCTACAGGCAGGGAAGTGGTACTGTTCAGTTCAATTTTTACTACAGGACAGGAAATTGGTCTGTGCAGTGTATTATCTACAGGACCAGGGAATATGGAATGTCATATTGGAGGTAACTTTTGCAGTGTTTAAAATTACAGGACAGAGGATGTGGTACTGTGCAGTGTGAATAAATATACAGGACAGAAAGGGGTACTGGCAGTGTAATATCATCGGGGACAGAAGAAGTGGTACTGTGCAGTGTAATATTAGGACGGGAAGAATGGTACTGTGCAGTTGTCTATCTACAGGACAAGGAAGTGGTACTTGAGTTTTTTATATTAAACAGGACAGGGAAGTGGAAACTGTGCAGTGTTATTAAGGCGGGAATTCAATGCAGGTTCCATGCGGGAAATAACTTCATTCCATTTTATAAAATTCTATACAGTGGGTCATTATAGGAAGGGGTAGTATTTCCCAACACGGAGGGTTGGTTTTGAGTGCCTTTATAAAAGGGGACAGGGGGAAGTGGTACTGTGCATTTGTAAATATTAAAGGAAACGGGAAAAATTTTTTTTGGGGACAAATGGGACTTTGTAAAATCTCGGACGGGGATATTTTTGGTTACTGTGCTGTGTGAATATCTACAGGACGGGAATAGTGGTACTGTGCGATTTGTGAAAAATCTAAAAGGAAAAGAGGAAATTTGGTTTTAAATTGTGCAGTGCCCAATATATACAGGAGGGGCAGTACTGAGCGTGTTTGTATATTCAGGAAAGGGCAAACCCCGTGATATTGTACAGTTTGTTTTCTTTTTTAAAAGGACTGGGGAATTTTTTTGTATGTGCAGTGTGTATATTCCCAAAAAAGGGGAAACTTTGGTCCCTGTGCAGTGTTACAGGGGTGGGGAATTTGTTTTTGTGCATTTTTGTATTTTTCTACAGGACCAGGGGGAGTTGGGGTTTCCCGTCCCAAGTTTTTAATTTTTTTTTTTTCCCCTTACCCAGGACGGGACCAAGAGGACTGTGTATTGTTTTTAAAATGGAAAGGGAAAAAAAAAAGTACAGTTTTCCATTTTGGGGCCCAAAAAATTGGGGAATTATTTAATTTTGGGAGTGTGTTTATCATAAGAAATAGGGGGAAGGGGTTTAGTGCTTTTTGTCCATACACAGGGGAAATAAGGAGATGCGGGGGAAAAAAAACCCAACCCAAACGGAGAGGAGAAATTTGGTACTGCGTGGAGTCCATATATACAGGACCGGAGAAGCAGAAATGTTTTAGTTTTTAAATATCTACTTTCCAGGGAATTTGTTGTGTATTTGGCCCAATATATATGGGACTGAGGAACCCAGTACTGTGCAGTTGTGTATATCTTCAGGGAGTTAAAGTTGTGGTTTAGTGTGTATATTTTACGGGGACAAGGGAAAAGTCGGTTTTTGTTGCGAGTCCATTATATTTCCAGGAAAAAATTTTAGGTTACTGTCCCAGTTTTCTATATATAGGACGGAAAAGAAAATTTTTTATTTTTGTCGGTTGTACATATACACAGGAAGGAGAGGTTTGGTTAACTTTGAGTTTTTCATTAAAATACAAAGTACATAAGAAGGAGAAATGTGCAGTTTTTTTAAAAATAAAGGACAGGGAAAACGAAAAGTTTTACGGGTTGGCGGGGTCATTTTTAAAAAGGCAGGGGGAAGGGGTTTTCTGGGCTTTGGGAAAAGGGGTCCATTTTTTTGGGGCGGATGTAGTTTTGGTTGGAAAGTCTTTTTGACAAAAAAATTACATACAGGCCCAGGGGGTTTTTAAGTACTGTGCACTGTCTATTTTTTAATATTTTATAAAAAGGGACAGGGAAAAGTTAGTACTGGGGCTGCCCCTATTTTACAGGACAGGAGAAAGTTTTTTTACGGGGAAAATGTCTATATTTACAGAAACAGGAGAATTTAGTTGTGGACTTTCTAAAATATAAAAAACCGGGAAAGAATTTTTTTTTGGGTTCCTGTCCCAGTGTAAAATTTAAAAAGGGGACAGGATAAGTAGTTTTTGTGAAAGGGGTTACTTAAAAATTGCACACACACATATACTACGGAAAAGGGGGAAATTTTTTCGGGGGGGCACTGTTATTTTTTATACATGACAGGGGAGAATTTAGTATGGGGGGGAGGGCCCATTATTAAAACGGACAGGAAAAAAGTTTTGGTTACTGTCCCACGGGTTATTTTTTACACGGAAAAAGAAAAAATAGTACTTTTGGGACTTTTCTAAATATACGGGAAAGGGGAAAAAAAGTGGTACTTTTTGCACTGTCTTTTTATACAAAGGTTTTGGAGAAGTAGTATTTTGGATTTTTCTATTTTAAAAAGGGGAAAAGATTTTTTGTACTTTTGCATGTCTATTTTTAAAACAGGACTTGAAAAAGAAAAGTATGTGCATGTTTTATTTAAAGGGACGGAGAAGTAGTACTGTGGACTGTCTATATATACAGGACAGGAGAAGTGGGTACTTTTTGGCACTGTCTATATTTTCGGGGAAAGGGAATTTAGTACTGGGGAATGTTTTTAAAATTACGGGGGCCCCAGGAAAAATTTTCGTACTGTGGATGTCTTTATTTACCGGGAAACCAGGGAAAATTGTTGTAAAGGGGGGAATTTGTCTATATATAAGGACAGGAGAATTTAGTACTTTTTGGAATTGTTTTAAAATATAAGGCCCGGGAAAAAGTGGTTTTACTGTGGAAACTGTTCATAATAAAAAATAAGTAGTATAGAAAACATATCCGTGCATTTGCTGAAAAATCTATGACCTGCTCCCTATGTATTCGCACCGGTTACATTTTGCGCCCTTTCCTTCTCCGCAGGGTGCGGCGGCCGGGGGCAGAGCCTGCGTCCCCCTCCTTTCACCCTGCCAAAAACCGGGGGGAACTGGCGAGGGAATTTTGCCTGGACAGAAGCCGGTAAGCAGCAGCAGCAGCAGCTCGGTCCCCAGTGTTTGGGATTTTGTCCAGGGCCCAACCGGCGGGGGGTTTCTCTCTGGGCCATAGGTTATTATGTGTCTGTTGTGACCGGGGTGGAAATGGGATTTTTTTCAATTCGGGGCTCAGGGGGACCTTTGTTTGTTCCGTTTTGTTAAAAATTTTCTGATCCCGGGGAAAAGGGGGCGGCAAAATTTTAAAATTCTGCATCCAATTCAATCATTTTGGGGCCCAAAAATTTTTAAAAGCGGGCATGTCTCCCCCCCATTTGCCCTTTTGGGGCTGGCCATTTTTTTTTCCCAGAAGGGGGGCCCACTTTAATGTTGCCTTTTTTAATACCCCCAGAAGGTGCCCACATAATGCTGCCATATAATAACCCCCAAAAAGGGTTTCCCCCCACAAAATTGTTTTCCCTTTAAAATACCCCCAAAAAGGGTTTCCCCCTTCTTTAAAGTTTTGCCCCCCTTTTAAAATACCCCCAAAAAGGGTGCCCCCAAAAAATGTTGCCTTTTATAATATCCCCCAGAAAGGTCCCCAAACATAATGCTGCCCCCCATAAATATCCCCAGAAGGTGCCCACATAATGTTGCCATATAATATCCCCAGAAGGGTCCCCACAAAAGGGCGCCTTTATAATTTTCCCCGGGAAGGTGCCCACATAATTTTTCAAAAATAATTTTTTCCCAGAAGGTGCCCACAAATGTTGCCATTTTTTTTCCCCCAAAAGGTTTTGGCCCACAAAATGCTCCCTTTTAAAAATTATCCCCAGAAGGGGGCCCAAACAAAATTTGGTTTGCCCCCAAAAAAATTTTCCCCCAAAAAGGGTTTCCCCCAAACAAAATTTTTCCTTTAAAATTTCCCCCCAAGAAGGTCCCAAACATAATGGGGCCCACCAAAAAATTTTCCCCCCCGAAGGTTTGCCCACATAATTTTTTGCCATAAAATTTCCCCAAAAGGGTTTGCCCACTTTAATGTTGCCATATAATTTTCCCCGGGAAGGTGCCCACATAATGCTGCCATATAATATCCCCAGAAGGTGCCCACATAATGCTGCCATATAATATCCCCAGAAGGTGCCCACATAATTTTTGCCAAAAAAACCCCCAAAAAAGTCCCCAACATAATGTGCCTATAATATCCCCAGAAGGTGCCCACATAATGCTGCCACCATATAATATCCCCAGAAGGTGCCCACATAATGTTGCCATATAATATCCCCAGAAAGGGGCCCCAAACCTTTTGCTCCCTCATTTAATATCCCCCGGGAAGGGGGCCCCCCAATAAGGGTGCCTTAATTTTAAAAATCCCAGAAATGCCCCCAAAATTTTAATTTCTGTACCCCTAGAAGGTTTCCCCCACATAATGTGCCTTTGAAAGGGTTTTAAATAATTTGCAATGTTCAGATTACACCCCCAGAAAGGGCCCACATAGGATTTTTTTTCACTTTTCCCCAAAGAGCTTCTTTCTCTTCTTTAATTGTGGAAAAAATTTAGCAAAGTTTTTAAGAGATGGTTTGGGGATTTTTGGTGGGTACTTTTGGGTTGGTTTTTTCATTTTTTAACCCCTGTTAATTTAAAATTGTCCCAAAATTTTTAAATTTCAGAAATACCGTGCTTTTTGAAAACCCCTTTTTGGCTTTGGCCCCCCAAATTTTTACGGGTCATACGGGGAATTTTACCCCGGACTTTTCTTACGGGAATTTGTATAACAGAGTTTTTTTAAACAGTAATTCTCAAACTACAAAATTTACTGCCCTCCCAAACCCTACTTTAACACTCCCCATACACAGTTTAAAATTAAATTACTGCCCTAAAAAGCCTACTTAAAAACTGCCTTTACCCCGCATTACTTTTAATTTACTCCCCTCAAAGCCTAAATAAAAAATCCCTTTAAAACCTTACTAATATCCCATACGAGCTC
This sequence comes from Phyllomedusa bahiana, assembly GCA_025379985.1. Lineage (NCBI taxonomy): Eukaryota > Metazoa > Chordata > Amphibia > Anura > Hylidae > Phyllomedusa > Phyllomedusa bahiana. Next base: position 1,711 of record JAODAL010046951.1, on the reverse strand, counting down.
ACATAATACTGTTTTTTACGGGCTCCTTTAAAAAATTGCCATACGAGCCCCACTTTAATCCCTCCATACAAAGCTAAAATAATATCCCCAATACAGTGCTCCACAATATTGCTGCCATTTTAATATCCCAAAAATGCCCCACATAATAATACTGTATCCTAAAAGGGTGCCCAATAATGTGCCTTTGTAGTGCTTAAATTAATTTCCCAATGTTCAGATTACACCCCCAGAAAGGGCCCACATAGGATTTTCTTCACGTCTCCAGAGCTTCTATCTCATCGTAATTGCTGGAGAAAATAGCAAAGTCTACAGAGATGGTTTGTGCATAAAAATGATGGATACAAGTAATGTACAGAGCTCAGATAACACTGCAATAATTCTAAAATATAGTACCCACATCCATTCACCCTACCGTGCTCTATACCTTTGGCGTCCCCAAGTTTACTGTCATACAAAGTATAATTGTCATACAGGTTTTTACACAGTAATGCTACAGAACATACACAATACTGCCTACAGGTTACATTTTAAAACTGGGTTTAAACTTTAAATTGCCCTACAAGCCACAAAAACTGCCTACACAGCTTACAAAATCTGCCTTTCAGAGCTCACATAAAACTGCCATACAGCTACATATACTGCTACAGAGTACCTATACTGCCTACACAGCTTAAAATACTGCCCTACGAGCTAAATAAAACTGCCATACAGAGCTCACAAATATGCCATACAAGCTTAATTAAAACTGCCTTTCAGAGCTCATTTTACTGCCTTTCAGGCCAAAAATACTGCCATTCAAAACCTACATAAATGCATACAGAGCTACTGCCCTACAAGTTACATAATACTGCATTTAAACTTACAATACTGTCCTACAAAGCCTACATAATACTGCCATACACAGCTTACATAATACTGCCATACAGAGTCAACACAGTACTGCCATAGATAGCTTACCTAATATTGCCATACAGAGCTTACATAATATTGCCATACTGCGCTCCCACAGTACTGCCATACAGAATTTGCATAATACGCCTATTTTTTTTTGTACAATTTTTGCCATACAAGCTTTCCCTAAATGCCATACACATATTATCGACCTACAAAGTTACATAATACTGCCATAAGTTACTAAAATTATCAGGCCAAAAAGCCTACGAATCCTATATAAATGCAACAAAAATCGCCCTACAGAGATTACATAATTCTGTTAAATTTTAAAATGCACCAATTATCAGCCATAATGAGCCTTTCAAAAAATACCGCTGATAGTGCACAATATCTGCCATTTCAGAGCTTACATTAATACCACTTTGGTTTCACAATTAACGGCCTTTCGTGCTATTACGCTTATAGTGCACAATTATAAGGGCCATATAGAGCTTACATAATACCGCTGTATAGTGCACAATTATCAGGGCCATACAGAGCTTACATAATACCGCTGTATAGTGCACAATTATCAGGGTCATACAGAGCTTACATAATACTGTTATATAGTGCACAATTATCAGGGCCATACTGAGCTTACATAATACCGCTGTATAGTGCACAATTATCAGGGCCATACAGAGCTTACATTATACCACTGTATAGTGCACAATTATCAGGGGCCCTACATTTTTAAAAGTTAAAGGCAAATTTTAGGGATTTTTTAAAAACCGTATTAAAGGGAAATTTTCGGGCCCTGTCCAGAAATAATTCCCTA
>JAODAL010046950.1:0-30411 GCA_025379985.1 Phyllomedusa bahiana | reverse complement strand
GTTCCTTTTTAGATTAATACACAGTCGGGGCTTCCACAATTTTAGGATTAATATAGAGCACAGCAGACGTATCACACAGGATAGGATTAGTAAAAGCCGAGAGGTATCAAAAAGGAAGGTTTAGATACCGGGCTCAGCAGAGGTATCCACGGATGGATTGATACAGCTAGCAGACAGTTCAACAGGTGGGATTAGTAACAGCCGCAGAATATCACAAGGATGGATTAGATACAAGTCAGCAGCCCTATCACAGGATAGGATTAGATACCGCCGCGCGGTATCAAAAGGATGGATTAGATACGGGGGTCAGCAGACGGTTCACCAGGATGGATTGATAACGGCCGCAGACAGTTCACCAGGATGGATTGATAAAAGCTCGCAGAAGTATCACAAGGATGGTTAGATACAAGTCAGCGCGTATCAACGGGAAAGGATTAATACAGGTAGAGCGGTATCACCAGGATAGGTTTTGATAACAGTCAGAGACGTACAAAGGATAGGATGATACAAGTCGGCAGACAGTATCACACAGGATAGGATTAGATACACAGCTCAGTGATGTAATTGAGCCGGCTGTGGGGTGTAGTGCTGTGTCTGGTGGAGGTTGTACTTTCCACTCTGCTCTCTCTTACACGCCCATAAGGGGGGGTACCCCAGTCCTGCCCCCACAGCTGCTGATAGGAGAAAAAAAACCTTTTCCTCCCCCCCCAGGCCTGAGTGCATTGGGCACTGGAGGCTGCGGGCCCGCACGAAAGGTTGCTCACCTGCTGAACTTTAGTACCCTGCCCCCGCAGAGGGCGTCAACCCGGCTGGGGAAAAATAGTTCTGCCACCCAGGGATGCTGGTTTGGTTCTGCTGGAGGAGGGGGCAGGACATGTTCTCCTGGAGCCGCTGGTAGTGAGGACAGAGGCGGCTGTGAAATCCGGATAAACAATCTACAATATTATTGTTATGGAGAAACAAAGTAACAACATGTAGAAGAGGAACTCCCCCCCCCCCCCCCCCCCCTGTACTCAGCGCTATATACTGCAGTCCTATGTAACACCACAGATAACACAGTGATAACTCTCTGAGTACAGATAATGGAGTATATGTCACCTGCAGACCTATGTAACACCACAGATAACACAGTAATAACTCTCTGAGTACAGATAATGGAGTAGGTGCCCCCCCGCAGTCCCATGTAACACCACCGATAACACAGTGACATCTCTCTGAGTACAGATAATGGAGTAGATGTCACCTGCAGTCCTATGTAACACCACAGATAACACAGTGATCACTCTCTGAGTACAGATAATGTAGTAGATGTCCCCTGCAGTCCTATGTAACACCACAGATAACACAGTGATACCTCTCTGAGTACAGATAATGAAGTAGATGTCCCTGCAGTCCTATGTAACACCACAGATAACACAGTGATAACTCTCTGAGTACAGATAATGGAGTAGATGTCACCTGCAGTCCTATGTAACACCACAGATAACACAGTGATCACTCTCTGAGTACAGATAATGGAGTAGATGTCCCCTGCAGTCCTATGTAACACCACAGATAACACAGTGATAACTCTCTGAGTACAGATAATGTAGTAGATGTCACCTGCAGTCCTATGTAACACCACAGATAACACAGTGATAACTCTCTGAGTACAAATAATGTAGTAGATGCTCCCTGCAGTCCTATGTAATGCCACAGATAACATAGTGATAACTCTCTGAGTACAGATAATGGAGTAGATGTCACCTGCAGTCCTATGTAATAACACAGTGATCACTTTCTGGGGACAGATAATGTAGTAGATGTCCCCTGCAGTCCCATGTAACACTGCACATCTCATATAGGGGCACATTAGATCTGCCCTCTGTGTGTTGGAGCTCGGGGTGACTCGGGGTCTGGCCTCCCCTAGCTTCTGGGGCGGGCAGGTCTTCTCCTCTCCTCCCGTGAGAGTTTGGGGCCCTCAGATTAGCTCGTGCTCAGAGCTGCTGGGGATTATGGCAGCGCTGCTGGGATTATGGGAATTACTGACACAGAGCCGCTAGATCTCTTGAATGACACATTTGAGTTTTCTGTGCAGGTGCGACGGGCGCTTTGGGGCTTCTCCAGTGCAGGTCGGGGCCTAGAGTCTCTCAGGTGCAGAGCGGGCGCATTATGGGTTCTTCCGGCCGTAGATCGAGGCGCTGAGGTCTTTCTGCCAGTGCAGAGCGGGCGCTGAGGTCTTCTCCAGTGCAGAGCGGGCGCTGAGGTCGTCTCCCGTGCAGAGCGGGCGCTGAGGTCCTTCTCAGTGCAGAGCGGGTCGCTGAGGTCTTTTCCAGTGCAGAGCGGGCGCTGAGGTCTTCTCCAGTGCAGAGCGGGCGCTGAGGTCCTTCTCCAGTGCAGAGCGGGCGCTGAGGTCCTTCTCCAGTGCAGAGCGGGCGCTGAGGTCCTTCTCCAGTGCAGAGCGGGCGCTGAGGTCCTTCTCCAGTGCAGAGCGGGCGCTGAGGTTCTTCTCTGTCAAGCGGCGCCTGAGGTCCTTCTCGTGCAGAGCGGGCGCTGAGGTCCTTCTCCGAGTGCAGAGCGGGCGTAGGTCCTTCTCCGTGTGAGAGCGGGCGCTGAGGTCCTTCTCCGGTGCAGAGCGGGCGCTGAGGTCCTTCTCCGGTGCAGAGCGGGCGCTGAGGTCCTTCTCCGGTGCAGAGCGGGCGCTGAGGTCCTTCTCCAGTGCAGAGCGGGCGCTGAGGTCCTTCTCCGGTGCAGAGCGGGCGCTGAGGTCCTTCTCCGGTGCAGAGCGGGCGCTGAGGTCCTTCTCCGGTGCAGAGCGGGCGCTGAGGTCCTTCTCCGGTGCAGAGCGGGCGCTGAGGTCTTCTCCAGGACGACTCTCGTGTGGTCACCATGGCCCAGGCTGGCAGGGAGGCAGAGGACTTCTTGATGTACTTCATCTTGATGGAGAAGGTCCCGGTGGGAGCTCGGACGGTGGAGCCCGGCAGACTGTGCTGTATGAGCGAGGAGTCCTATCTGCAGAGCGTGACCGGAGACCAGACCCCGGCTCAGTCCCTCAGCGTCACCGTCATCGAGGAGAACGTCATGATCGACGTAGACGTCAACGTCCTGCACCCGATAAACCAAAGAAAAGCCGCCCTCCTCCTGGCCGTCCAGAACCCCACCGACAGGCTCTGCTGCTTCCTGGAGAGGGGGCTTCTGGAGCAAGCGGTCCAGGCCGAGGTCGGCCAGAGGGTCCTCGTGGAGCATGAGCAGACGCTGTTCCCTGCATTAATCCATCATGTGGGCAACACCCTGGACACCAGCACCTTACTGCCCCCCGTGTATTTCGGAGTGGAGCTTGAGGTGGGTGATGAGTGTGACCTGCTGATCATAATTAATAAAAGGGTGTTCTCACCATGCTGCTTTATAGAACGTGCTCTTCACAGTCAGATTCAGGCTGTGGGTGGTTTTACCGCTTCAGGCTCCAACTTCCTGTTCTGGCTGTGGGCAGTTCTACAGCTTTAGGCTCTTGCTTCCTGTTCAGGTTGTGGGTGGTTCTACAGCTTTAGGCTCTTGCTTCCTGTTCAGGCTGTGGGCACTTCGACAGCTTCAGGCTTGCTTCCTGTCGGTTGTGGGTGTTCTACAGCTTGGACTCTGCTTCCTGTTCAGGTTGTGGGTGGTTATACAGGTTTAGGCTCTTGCTTCGTGTTCTGGTTGTGGGTGGTTCTACAGCTTTAGGCTCTGGCTTCCTGTTCAGGTTGTGGGTGGTTCAATAGCTTCAGGCCCCCACTTCCTGTTCAGACTGTGGGTGTTTCTGCAGCTTCCGGCGTCCCCCTCCAATTCAGCCTGTTGGTGGTTCTACAGCTTCAGGCTACTCCCTTTTTGTTCAGGCTGTTGAAAGTTCTACAGCTTCAGGCACCCGCTTCCTGTTCAGGATGTGGGTGGTTCTACAGCTTCAGGCTGGGGTTATGTGGGGGTGCTGCGTTCTCCTTATCATTGGAGGTTGGGGTTATGTGAGGGGGCGGGGTTATCCTTATCATTGGAGGTTGGGGTTATGTGTGGGTGCAGGGTTATCCTTATCATTGGAGGTTGGGGTTATGTAGGGGTGCGGGGTTATCCTTATCATTGGAGGTTAGGGTTATGTGAGGGTGCAGGGTTATCCTCATCATTGGAGGTTGGGGTTATGTGAGGGGCGGGGTTATCCTTATCATTGGAGGTTGGGGGTTATGTGAGGGGGGCAGGGTTATCCTTATCAGTGGAGGTTGGGGGTTATGTGAGGGGGCAGGGTTATCCTTATCATTGGAGGTTGGGGTTATGTGAGGGGGCGGGGTTATCCTTATCAGTGGAGGTTGGGGGTTATGTGAGGGGGCGGGGTTATCCTTATCATTGGAGGTTGGGGGTTATGTGAGGGGGCGGGGTTATCCTTATCATTGGAGGTTGGGGTTATGTGGGGGGGCGGGGTTATCCTTATCATTGGAGGTTGGGGTTATGTGAGGGGGGGGGGTTATCCTTATCATTGGCGGTTGGGGTTATGTGGGGGGGCGGGGTTATCCTTATCATTGGAGGTTGGGAGTATGTGGGGGTGCGGGGTTATCCTTATCATTGGAGGTTGGGGGTTATGTGGGGGTGCGGGGTTATCCTAATCATTGGAGGTTGGGGGTTATGTGGGGGTGCGGGGTTATCCTAATCATTGGAGGTTGGGGTTATGTGGGGGTGCGGGGTTATCCTAATCATTGGATCTTGGGTGGTATGTGATGGCGAGCTGTAAACCTTATCATTCGAGGTTGGGGGTTATGTGAGGGGGCGGGGTTATCCTTATCATTGGAGGTTGGGGTTATGTGGGGGTGCGGGGTTACCATCACCATTTGAGGTTAAGGTTATGTGGGGTTGCGGGTTAACACTACCATTTGAGGTTAAGGTTATGTGGGGGGTGCGAGGGAGAAGTAGGTTTAGGATTAGGCTGTGGAGCAGTAGGTTTAGGGTTAGCTTTAGCCTGGGGAGGAGTAGAGTAAGGATTGGCTTTAGGGTAGAGAGACATGGGATTAGGGTTAGGCTGATGAGGAGTAGAATAAGGATTGGATTTAGGCTGGGGATGCATAGGGTTAGGTTTAGGATTAGGCTGAGGTGGGATAGTTTTAGCAATGACTTTAGTTGGGGCAGGCGTAGGTATAGGGTTGGCTTTAGGCTGGGATTAAACAAAGATGTTTGTGTGATAAGACTTTTAATATTTTTTTAATCCCAAACAACAGTATCACAAAGAACATTGTCACATTCAGGGCTCCATGGTATGAAGGAGATTAACGTTTTTGCCTCCTGGTGCTCACTGTTCTTCTCATGGTTCTTTCACAGGGTGAAGGTGAGGGTCGTGGTAACATGGATGGTTCCTATAAAGGGGTGACATTCTTCAAATGTAAGAAGAACAGTGGCCTCCTCCTACCTTTCAATAAGGTTATTTTCTCAGGAGCCCCACCCCCAGATGATGGGGGGCTCCACATATCCACAGTCTGGTTCCGTGAACCCCGGGGACAAGGTCTCCTTCTTTGTTGAGGACTCTTTAAAGCGAGGAATAGTTGTCTTCTCAAGCAATCAAGTCGCCACTGGTTTTGTGGAAGTTTTACCGGTAAGGATGGCAAATGGTATTCAGGTACCAACATATGTCATTAGAGGTATAGACAGTGAGGACACCCAGGTGGCCTCATCCATATCTCCCATAGACCTCATCTTGTAGACATTATGTAGACGAGATCTCCTATATAGACCATGTCTCCAATGTAGACCACATCTCACATGTAGATATCATCATGTAGACCACATTTCCCATATAGACCGCATCTCCCATGGAGACCTCCTCATGTAGACCGAATCTCGCATGGAGACCTCCTCATGTAGACCGAATCTCGCATGGAGAACTCCTCATGTAGACCGCATCTCCCACGGAGACCTCATCATCTAGACCGCATCTCCCACGGAGACCTCATCATGTAGTCCGCATCTCCCACGGAGACCTCATCATGTAGGCCGCATCTCCCACGGAGACCTCATCATGTAGGCCGCATCTCCCACGGAGACCTCATCATGTAGGCCGCATCTCCCACGGAGACCTCATCACGTAGGGCGCATCTCCACGGAGACCTCCATCACGTAGGCCGCATCTCCACGGAGACCTCCTCATGTAGGCCGCATCTCCCACGGAGACCTCCTCACGTAGGCCGCATCTCCCACGGAGACCTCCTCACGTAGGCCGCATCTCCCACGGAGACATACTCACGTAGGCCGCATCTCCCACGGAGACCTCCTCATGTAGGCCGCATCTCCCACGGAGACCTCCTCATGTAGGCCGCATCTCCCACGGAGACCTCCTCATGTAGGCCGCATCTCCCACGGAGACCTCCTCATGTAGGCCGCATCTCCCACGGAGACCTCCTCATGTAGGCCGCATCTCCCACGGAGACCTCCTCATGTAGGCCGCATCTCCCACGGAGACCACCTCATGAAGGCCGCATCACCCACGGAGACCACCTCAGTAGGCCGCATCTCCCACGGAGACCTCCTCACGTAGGCCGCATTCTCCCACGGAGGACCTCCTCAACGTAGGCCGCATCTCCCACGGAGACCTCCTCATGTAGGCCGCATCTCCCACGGAGACCTCCTCATGTAGGCCGCATCTCCCACGGAGACCTCCTCACGTAGGCCGCATCTCCCACGGAGGCCGCATCTCCCACGGAGGCCGCATCTCCCACGGAGGCCGCATCTCCCACGGAGGCCGCATCTCCCACGGAGGCCGCATCTCCACGGAGGCCGCATCTCCCACGGAGGCGCATCTCCCACTGAGGCCGCATCTCCACGGAGCCGCATCTTCCAGGAGACCTCATCAGTAGACCGCATCTCACTAACCGCATCATGTAGACCGCATCTCCCACGGAGACCTCATCATGTAGACCGCATCTCCCATGCAGACCACATTTTCCATGCAGACCTCATCTTCCTTGTAGACCTCATCTTCCTTGTAGACCTCCTCTTCCGTGTAGACGTCATCTTCCGTGTAGACCTCATCACGTAGACTGCATCTCCTTTGTAAACCTCATCACGTAGACTTCATCTTCGATGTATACCTTATCATGTAGTCCACATCTTTCATCTCCAAAACAATGAAGATGGAACTGACCCATATTTTATGGCATGGGTCATCTCTGAGGGCAATCACTGGGGGATGTGTATGATATAATGACACCAGTCCTAGCGATATTGATATACAGCCAGCCTCAGATAGCGCCTCCTTTCCCTCGAGTGGTTATTGAGATACCACTGCTGCTACAATATAGCTTCCCCCAAAGACAAAGATATCTTGGTACTTCCCATATAGCCTTCTCTGGATAATGTGGTGGCATGGACCAACTCCAGCAATGGAGGAGCAATATATGTAAGTGGGAGGATCTAGTTATGCTCCTCCCTGTAATTTGCACGTACATACACTGTGGGTGGAATGTGTCACCGCCATCTGGTGCTACCTGGAGACCTCGTTTCTGCACCGTCAACAACTGCATATGAAAAAGAGGAACCGAAAAACCATAAATCACGAGTGACCGGCTTCCTGAGAAGATCGGTGACATCAGCCAGAACTTCATTCCAGGGTCCAAAATACAGATCTGTGATATCTTCTCCATTGTCCTCATGTACAGTCCTGCAGGAGTACGCTGTGAAGTCACATTAATATGACCACGTTGTACATCCAGCATTGGCAGCGCGTAGCTCATGTAGGAAGTTCCATGTGGTGCGGTAGGTTGGTGGGTATATAAGATGTGATAGGCTGTCTGCACACAACCCTTGCTGATGATTTATCAGGCATGAGAGGCATGAGAGGATTATTGGCTTTCGGGCCCCGGTATTTCTGATACTGCGCAGTTTGTGACCTGTGGTGAAAGCATCGTGAGTGGAGAACTTGCGCCATTTTGAATTTGATACCACACGCCATTGATGTGAGAGGTAAATGTCAGCCACGGAGGTACACAGGGGAGCAGCTCAATGCCAATGTGCATAGCGCCCCGGGGAATGTCACTGCACCTCTACTAACCCTACAATGTATGGGGCCGGAGCAGACGGATGTCACTGCACCTCTGCTAACCCTACTGTGTATGGGCCCTGGAGCAGATGGATGTCACTGCACCTCTGCTAACCCTACTGTGTATGTGGCCCTGGAGCAGATGGATGTCACTGCACCTCTGCTAACCCTACTGTGTATGAGGCCCTGGAGCAGATGGATGTCACTGCACCTCTGCTAACCCTACTGTGTATGGGGCCCAGAGCAGACGGATGTCACTGCACCTCTGCTAACCCTACTGTGTATGGGGCCTGGAGCAGACGGATGTCACAGCACCTCTGCTAACCCTACTGTGTATGGGGCCCTGGAGCAGACGGATGTCACTGCACCTCTGCTAACCCTACTGTGTATGAGGCCCTGGAGCAGATGGATGTCACTGCACCTCTGCTAACCCTACTGTGTATGGGGCCCCGGAGCAGACGGATGTCACTGCACCTCTGCTAACCCTACTGTGTATGGGGCCCAGAGCAGACGGATGTCACTGCACCTCTGCTAACCCTACTGTGTATGGGGCCCAGAGCAGACGGATGTCACTGCACCTCTGCTAACCCTACTGTGTATGGGGCCCTGGAGCAGATTGATGTCACTGCACCTCTGCTAACCCTACTGTGTATGGGCCCTGGAGCAGACGGATGTCACTGCACCTCTGCTAACCCTACTGTGTATGGGGCCCTGGAGCAGACGGATGTCACTGCACCTCTGCTAACCCTACTGTGTATGGGCCCTGGAGCAGACGGATGTCACTGCACCTCTGCTAACCCTACTGTGTATGGGGCCCGGAGCAGACGGATGTCACTGCACCTCTGCTAACCCTACTGTGTATGGGACTCGGAGCAGACGGATGTCACTGCACCTCTGCTAAACCTACTGTGTATGGGGCCCTGGAGCAGAGCGATGTCACTGCACCTCTGCTAACCCTACTGTGTATGGAGCCCCGGAGCAGAAGGATGTCACTGCACCTCTACTAACCCTACGGTGTATGGGGCCGCAGCAGATGGATGTCACTGCACCTCTGCTAACCCTACTGTGTATGGGCCCAGAGCAGACCTGGTATGTCCTGCTCTCTGCTAACCACTACTGTTATGGGGCCCGATGCGAGTTGGATGTCACAGCACCTCTGCTGAACCTACTGTGGTATGGGGCCAGAGCAGACGATGTCACTGCACCTCTGCTAACCCTACTGTTTATGGGGCCCTGGAGCAGACGGATGTCACTGCACCTCTGTTTACCCTACTGTGTATGGAGCCCAGAGCAGACGGATGTCACTGCCCTCTGCTAACCCTACTGTGTGTATGGGGCCCAAAGCACAAACAAGTCACTGCACCTCTGCTAACCCCTACTGTGTATGGGGCCCGGAGCAGACGGATGTCACTGCACCTCTGCTAACCCTACTGTGTATGGGTATCAGAATTGGACTTCTCTTATTGGTAAAGTGTTGTCTTCTCGGATGACTCACATTTATTGCTTCATGGAACAGATGGAAGTTGGTGTGAAACATCACAGAACACCCTGCAACCATTGCTGGAAGAACACAAGTTGGTGGTGGCAGTATTTTAGTCTGGGGATGTTTTCAGGGCATCTTCTAGGCCGCTCATCCATATACCCGATTTGGGTATAAATCCCTCCCTACAGATCACCTACACCCATACATGCCGATTGTCTCCCCTGGGGCAGATGGGTTCTTCCAGAAAAACAATGCGACATGTCACATGGGTAGAAATGTCCAACACTGGTTGGAAGAGCAGGACTAAGATTTTCCAGTACTACCCTGACCCCAATTCCCCAGATTGAGCCTGTGTGGTGCCCCTGGATGGTGGTGTTGGCTCTAGTGACGCCTCAACAGCTTTGGGTATTGCAGTCAGCACATGTGGGGCCCCTGGATGGTGGTTTGGTTCTCCAGACAGCATATGGTGCAGTCAGCATGTGGGGCCCTGGTGATGGTGGTAGTTTGGCTCTATGACCCTTCCAGAGTGGGTGCAGCAGCATGTGTGGGCGCTGTATGGTGGTGCGTGCTCTATGGCTCCTCCAGCAGCTGTGGGTGCAGTCAGCATGTGGGGCCCTGGATGGTGGTATTGGCTCTATGGACCTCAGCAGCTGTGGGTGCAGTCAGCATGTGGTGGCCCTGATGGTGGTGTTGGCTCTATGGAACATCCAGCAGCTCTGGGTCCAGTCAGCATGTGTGGCCCTGGATGGTGGTGTTGGCTCTATGGCCCCTCCAGCAGCTGTGGTGCAGTCAGCACGTGGGGCCCCTGGATGTGGTGTTGGCTCTATGGCCCCTCCAGCAGCTGTGGGTGCAGTGTCAGCATGTGGGGCTCCTGGATGATGGTGTTGGCTCTATGGGTCCTCCAGCGGCTGTGGGTGCAGTCAGCTTGTGGGCCCCTGGATGTGGTGTGTTGGCTCTATGGCCCTCCAGCAGGTGTGGGTGCAGTCAGCATATGGGGCCCCTGGATTGTGGTGTTGGCTCTATGGCCCCTCTAGCATGTGGGTGCTGTCAGCATGTGGTGCCCCTGGATGGTGGTGTTGGCTCTATGGCCCCTCCAGCAGCTGTGGGTGCAGTCAGCATGTGGGGCCCCTGGATGGTGGTGTTGGCTCTATGGCCCCTCCAGCAGCTGTGGGTGCAGTCAGTATGTGGGGCCCCTGGATGGTGGTGTTGGCTCTATGGCCCCTCCAGCAGCTGTGGGTGCAGTCAGCATGTGTCCCCCCTGGATGGTGGTGTTGGCTCTATGGCCCCTCCAGCAGCTGTGGGTACAGTCAGCATGTGGGGCCCCTGGATGGTGGTGTTGGCTCTATGACTCCTCCAGCAGCTGTGGGTGCAGTCAGCATGTGGGGCCCCTGGATGGTGGTGTTGGCTCTATGGACCCTCCAGCAGCTGTGGGTGCAGTCAGCATGTGGGGCCCCTGGATGGTGGTGTGGCTCTATGGCTCCTCCAGCAGCTGTGGGTGCAGTCAGCATGTGGGGCCCCTGGATGGTGGTGTTGGCTCTATGGCCCCTCCAGCAGCTGTGGGTGCAGTCAGCATGTGGGGCCCCTGGATGGTGGTGTTGGCTCTATGGCACCTCCAGCAGCTGTGGGTGCAGTCAGCACGTGGGGCCCCTGTATGGTGGTGTTGGCTCTACGGACCCTCCAGCAGCTGTGGGTGGAGTCAGCAAGTGGGGACCCTGGATGGTGGTGTTGGCTCTATGGCTCCTCCAGCAGCTGTGGGTGCAGTCAGCATGTGGGGCCCTGGATGGTGGTGTTGGCTCTATGGCCCCTCCAGCAGCTGTGGGTGCAGTCAGCATGTGGGGCCCCTGGATGGTGGTGTTGGCTCTATGACTCCTCCAGCAGCTGTGGGTGCAGTCGGCTCCAGATCCCTGTGACAAGCTACCAGGACCTTATGGGGTCACTCAACGCCCGTCTTGCTGCTCTCTCTGGTCTCAGTAATGTGACTCCACTGTGTATCTGCTGTATCTGCTGTGCAGTTCTCCTGTTGGCTGCAGCAGGTTTTCTCCGGGATTTCCTGGTATCTTTCTCTCCTTTTACCCCCTTTCTTCATAAAGACTCCGGGGCTGGTTGAGGACATCATTTTTCTGCTGCTGAGGGAAGGAGTTGGTGGGATTTTTTTGGTACCCACCATGACGTTGACCCCCTCTGTGTCTTGTTTGGCAGGAGGAGGTCCCATCCAGCGAGCTGCTGAAGATTCCCCTCGACTCCATCGTGAAGGAGGACATTGCTGCTCCAGGTGCGTTCCCCAGGTCACTTCCGCTCCTCAGTCTGCTGACCGGCGGGGGTATCGAATTCCCTGCAGCTCCTTGCTGCGATATAATGGCTCCCCTTGTACATGGCGGAGTTTTTAGATGTTTGCTGCTTCATCTTTTTCTTTTGAAGTATCTAGCAATGCATAGAGAGCATGAAGTTCTGAATGAAATACTATCACATGGGTGCAGGATCGTAACTAGGAGATCAAAAGCATTGAGGGGTATTTTGTCTCCCAATGTTACAATGTGGAGTGCCCAAAAGACTTGGTTACCTCATTTAGGCTTTTATTCATGTGGCTCTCACCCCTGCAACATGGGCAATTTTGCACTTCCTTGTAAAACTTTTTCAGAGTCGTTCATTATTGCATTGTTGGAGATGTAAGGTGGATTCACAGCGCAACATTGTATCAATAATTTCATTATTGGTTTATGTATATACTAGAGCTTCTCTGTTCTTGGTGTGCCGGTTGTGAATTTTTTCCGCCGCACGCTCTAATTCTGCCAATGCAAGTAAGTAGGAACTTTTCCAGGCAATGGAGTATAAAAGTTCAAATCTTTATTCATAATAAATGCAATAGTGCAGAGGGTAAAAAGTTGTAGCAAAGAAACCAACGCGTTTCGGGCGTCAAACTTTGCCCTTGTTCACGGTATGGTAACATGTTGTGAATGTCCGGGTTAAATACACTGGTTTCCCTGACGTCAGGTGCATCATCATTTCTCTTAACCCTTTCCTTTTCCATTAAAAACACACACGATACTATAATATAAAAACCTGCTACTTTAACATATGCAGCATCAAATGCACCTTTGTTAGCATATTCTTTGGCTAGGGGGCATAGATATTCAGGCTTCTTTAATATATATATGTCAGGTCATTACGGAGTTGAGACCCGTCGGCATTCTGGTCTGCAACTGCAGAATCCAGTATGCTTCTCGCAAGCGCACTTTGTGCTGCAGTCTCCTCTCACTGCCGTTCAACCTTTTCTATTCCGAAGCAAGATAAACCTCGTATGTCCCCTGCATGTTCTTCAATGTAATGCTTTGCTATGCCTGAATACGTTGTTTGTCCCTTTTTAATATTATACAAATGTTCCGTTATTTGCGTTTTAAATTTTCTAGTACTGCATCCCACATATAACTTATCGCATATATTGCAAAGCATGCCATACACTATGTGGTCCGTATTGCAATTTATGAATTTTTGTATGCTATACTCTTTATTCATTTCATCATAGCCCTTGAAAGTATTCCTTTTAGTAGTGTATTTGCATACATTGCATCTGCGGCCCCCGCAAGGGAAGGAACCTTTTTGTGAAAACCAGATTTTTTCGGTCTTATTATGTTGGTTATTATAATTGCTTGATGTAATCTCATCCCCTATTGTCCTGTTTCTTTTGGGGACAACAGCCACTCCTTCATCTATTATTTTTGCCAGACTGGTATCTTGTCGCAGGATATTTAGATTTTTGTAAAATATCTTTTTTACATTGTTGAAATTTATGTTAAATGGTGTAGAAAACAGCAATGAATTCTTAGTGAAAGTTTTATTGTACTTACACTTTTTTGTTGCAATAAATCGTCCTGCGTTTTATTCTGTATTTTTTCCAAAGCTTTATTTATTTGATATTGTTTATATCCTCTCTCTTTTAGTCTTTTTATTATTTCCTGTTTCTCCATTTCAAAGTCCTCCTCTCTCGTGCATGACCTCTTAGCCCTTATGAGTTCACCCAAAGGGATGGCATTCAACGTATGCCTTGAGTGGCTACTGCCAGTACTTGGCAGGGCTGTGGAGTCGGAGTCCGGGCTTTGGCTTGCCGACTCAACAGCCCTGGTACTTGGCACAGGCATGTATCGCGCATGTTAGGGGTTTTCGGTTCATGTGATCACTGTGTTTCCCGTCTTCCCGGCACATTGAGCTTCCGGGTCTACACGCTATCGTTCCGATGTGCGCTGTGAACATACCAACAGGTGAGCTGAATGTTCTTATTGATTTTATCCTTATACATGTATTTAAATAGGCAAATTTCATCACAATACTCTGCTACGACTAAGGGCACATGTTGCCTGAAACGCGTCAGTGTTTTTGAGGGTTACCATCTTTTTTTCCCTCTTGTTATGCCTCTGTGGATTTCATGCTATTATGGATAGAAATAAATTTAGATTTTATTGCAAAAACATTTTTGGGGCTATCCCGTGTACGCTGCCCCAAACCCATACTTTACGCATTTTTTTTTGCACTTTCAAATTTTACTTTTGCTTTCAAATTTCCACCTGCTTGCTGTCAGTGAACGGAAACATTGCCTTTTACACTCGTGAACGAATGACGCCGCCTGTGTTTCAGTTTCCAGCAACAGGATGGGGGGTTTCAGTTCTGACTAAATTTTGGAATATTCCTTGATGACTGCAAGCGTGGGGTTTAAAAAATGTTATAACATTGAATCGCCAAGTCTGCTGTGTTTGTGGGCATGAATGTCGCTGGTGCTCTCAGATCCCCTTGATGTCTCTTACTCCTTAGATCATCAGAGCCCGGAGCAGGAGGGGACGTCGGCCGGGAGGGAGGAACAGGTGAAGGTGAACGTTGCAGAGCGACCCTGGGGTGGGACCCCCTGGTGCAGTCCATCAAAGGGGGGGAGCTGGCCTTTGGGATCATCCGATGGTTGGGAAAGCTGAATCAGAAGGACGATATCATGGCCGGAGTGGAGCTGGTAAGTGTCACCTCCACAGGATGGAGCTGTGAATATGAGATTCCAAAAATTGCCAAAAATTTCTGTTTCATGGGGAGGGAGGGCGATTTTCCCACCCATGTGACCAGCAAACCCCTCTCCTAAAATACTCTGTGCTGCTCAAAACCCTTCTACTCTGTCCTGTAATTCTTAATCTGGGACCTCCAATATGGTCAGCACATTATCTCCTGAAATGCTCTGTGCTGCTGCACACTTGCTAACTTTTCCCCTGCACTATAACCTTAAGTTTGGGACTCCCCCAGAGGGGTAAAAGGAGTTAAAAGTAAATGGGGAGGGGGGGTCCCAGCTACCATGCGCCATTTACAAAACCGGTGTCTTGTTATGTGGCAGAAGGGCTTTAGGGCCCCCTCAGACTGCAGGGCCGGGGTTGTGATGCTACATGCACCCCATGCCAGGTGAAAAAATGGCGGCCCTCCAGCTTTGGGGAAAATATAACTCCATCATATTTGTTTTTTCAAAAACAGTGGGCATGATGGGAGTTTTTGTTTCCCAACAGCTGGAGGGGCCGCATTTTGACACCCCTGCCCTACAGCTATGCCCCTGCTCCCATATAGTCAAAAATACTCTGTGCTGCTGGGGACCTGTGCACTGCTTCTGCTATGTATCGCTATGTCTGACTATAACCTCTCTAATGATCAGCACACTGCTTTCCTAAAATGCTCTGCGCTGCTGGGACCTGTGTTCTCTTTGCTATGTATCGTATGTCTGTCGAAACCTTCCCCAAAATGATAGCACATCCTTTTAAAATGCTCTGTGCTGCTGGGGACCTCTTCTCTACTCGCATATAACTTAAACTGGTGAACCCCCATCAGAGGCGAAAGCTCTTAGGCCCTAGTGCATAAAGTGAAATGGGGGGGGGAGGGGTCCCAGCTACCATGTGCCTTTTTTAAATATGGTGCTTTTATGTGCAAAGGATTTTTTGGGCCCCTCAGGTGCAGGGCCCCCGGTAGTGATGCTACCGCTGCCCCCCCTGTAGAACCCTTGTCCCTATAGTCAAAAATACTCTGAGCTACTGGAAACCTGTGCACTGCTTCTGCTCTGTATTTCTATGTCTGTCTGTAACCTCTCTAATAATCAGCACACTACTTTCCTAAAATGCTCTTGCTGGGGACCTTTTGAATGTTTGCTCTGTATTTCTATGTCTGTCTGTAACCTCTCTAATATCAGCCTATTTCCTAAATGCTCGTGCTGCGGGAAAACCCTTTTTGTTATTTTAATTGTAACTTTAATTAAACCTTCCATGTAATAAGAACAGTCCACTCCTGAAATGCTCTGTGCTGCTGTTTCTGGCTCTGTAACTTCCTATATGATTAGTACACTTTTTTCTCCGGGAAATTTTTATTTCTGGAAGAAAAAAGGGTTGGGGGTTTTCTGCTCTGTATCTCTGTTTGTCACCCAACCCTACAGCTAAAAATTTTCCCTTAAAATTTATTCTGTGCTGCTTGAGTCCTTGTTGCTTCCATCCTTCGATCTTTGATTTTCGTACTGATCCGTGGTTTTCTGAAATACTTGTGCGCTGGGGATCAGTCCCCTTTCCCACTTTTTTGGAAACCCCAAATTTCTCCGCCTTTCCCGTAACGTTTTTCTGTCACTTTTAATGGAACCTTCCTAAAACTAAAAAATTTCCTGTGCTTCTAGGTTCCCTACTCCCTTGCCGGAAAATTTGTTAAACACGGCTTGTTTTGGCGCACATTTTGTTGTTACGATATAACACTTTTATTCTGGGGGTAAGCGGGGGTTTCAGTGGGGAAAGGGGCGTCATTTTATGGTTATTTTTAGTAAAAAGGGGTTTTAAAAAACTCTTTTTCACAAAAAAAATTTTTTTTTTAGAAAAAAAATTTTTTTTTTTGCAAAAAAACCTCCTCGTTTTTTCAAAGAGGAAATTTTTTACTCTGGAACTGGGCGCCGGGTCCGTTTTTCTTCTATTTGATTTTTTAACTTTATAACGATTAAAATTTTTCCCTGTTTGAAATACTCTGTGTGCTGGGGGGGAACTGTTTTCTTCCCAAACTGTTTTTAACTCTCAGTTGGGGAACCCCTTTACAAAATTGAATCCCATATCCCAAAAATAAAAATTACCTCTGTGCTGATGGAAAAATTTTTCTTTTCCTTCACTGTGAAAACTCTGTCTGGGGACCCCTATAAAATTTGAATTAAAAATATCCCCAAATTTTTAAATTATCTTTTGCTGCTGGGGATGTTCTTCCTTTCGTGTAACTCTGTCTGTGACTGCCTATATAATGAATACCATATCCCCAAACGGGAAATTTACTCTGTGTGCTGAAAGGGTTGTTCTTCCTTCATGTGAAAACTCTCAGTCTGTGACTGCCTACATAATGAATACATATACCAACTGAAATACTCTGTGCTGCTGCAGACTGTTCTTCCTTCACTGTGTAACTCTCAGTCTGTGATTTGCCTACTAATGAATACTTTATCCCAAACTAAAAATACCTGTGTGCTGCAGGGACTGTTTTTCCCTTTCCTTTTGAAAATCTCAGTCTGTGACTGCCTATATAATGAATACATATACCAACTGAAATACTCTGTGCTTCTGGGGACTGTACGCCTTCCACTGTGAAAATTTCTGGGGACTTTTTTGTAAGGGAGAATTTTTCCTCTGCTAAAAATACTCTGTTGTTTAAAATTTGGGTTTCCCTTGGAAAACAGTCGGGAATAAGGAAAACCCCAGCCTAATACAAATGTTTCTTCTTGGTGCTATAGGAGGAAGACAAGGGCTGCACGGACGGCAGCTGGCTTGGTCAGCGGTATTTTTCCTGTCCACCCAAACGAGGACTTTTTGTGAAGTTAAAAGCCTGTCAGCCGGACACCCGTTTCCTGTCCAGCAAAGATTGTTCACCAAAGAGTCTGGAGGACCCGAAACACAGTGAGTGCACCCCGACCCCACCCATGGCACGGTCTGACACCCTGCACAACCCTCAAAGAGGGTCTGTTGCCGGAAACGGTTTGGGAAATTTTCCCCGTTATAAAACCCAGACGCAGGAAAATAATCCCAGGGGGTTCTCTCTATTTTCCCGGGACAGATGGCGGGGCACCGGGGCCCCGGGGGAAGGTTCTCCCCTGGGAAGGGGGCCGCTTTTCCGTGGATATTTTAGAAGGAGACATGAGGGGCATTCAGGGTCACTGCAATTCCTGCTACATGGATGCGGCACTTTTTAGGTAACTCGTAGGAAGTCTTTGTCTTGTCACTTGCTCCTTTGGGGGCCCGGGGCAATTTTTTTCGATTTTAAACAAGAGGTTTTTCCTGGTTTTCTTTGTGTGTCCACCAACTTACATTATTTTTCTGCTTTTACTATGTAGACGTTGCACCTCTATGTAACCTCTTATTGACTTGTCACTTGCTCCTCGGGGGCGGGACAACGACACAAGACACCTCATGAGGTTTCCTGGGAGAAAAACAAATGCTTCTTTACATGCATCAACCAGTTTACTTTACTTTTCAGTTCTTTTCTAGGTCCAAGGTTTTTTTTATAATTCGTAGCGGGGCCCCGGTTAGTCAGGGGGGGGGGGTTAAATTTTTAAAGGAAATAAATTATGCAGGGTTTTTTTTTTTGGAAACGTTGGCATCTTGGCCAATGGCATTTGCAATTTTATGAGGTTTTCTGGGAAAGAGCATTGGTTTTCTGTATGTGTCAGCCAAATTAGATTAATTTTTGGTTGTTACTATGTGAATGGTTTTAGATAACTGGGTTGGGGGCCCCGGTTCCAGGGCGGGATGGGGTGATGGGAATGGATGTCATATATTAAAAATTTCTAAAGCATTTGATACGGTCCACATAAAAGGTTTGTAAAATGAAATGAAAATTATGCCAATGGGGGGAAAAAAGTGTGCAAGTGGGGTAAAGGTTTAAATGGCTCACTGATAGGGAAAAAAAAGGGGGGGGATTAATGGTGCATATCAGATGGATTTCTGTTTAAATTGTTGGGGAAAACGAGGGGCAGTATTGGGCCCTATCCCTTTTTAATATATTCATTTTAAAGGGTCTTATTCTCGATTTTCCCCAGTTTGAATATCGAAACTTTGGGAGATGAGGGTTTGGCTCTGGGAAAAAAGGACCCCTGGGGTGTATTAAAAGGGGCATAGATGCAAAATGATGGGGAAAATTTATTCTCCCATTAACAAAATTTTACTGGGGCAGACCACCCAGGGGAAAATTTGGGGACAGTTTTTTGGGGACCCGTGCAAAAGGGAAAAACATTGTTGAGGGGTTGAACAGGTTCAAAGGGGGCAAAAAAATAATAAAAGGACTGGGTGGACTACAGTACACAGAAAGATTAGCAAGATTAGGGTTATTTAGTTTAGAGAAAAGACGGCTTCAGGGGGACATAATAAATATGTATAAATATATCAGGGGTTAATATAGAGAACTCACCCAAGATCTATTTATACCCAGGACTGTATCTAGAACAAGGGGGCATCCTCTAGGTATGGAGGAAATAAGGTTTCTATATAAGCATAGAGAGGGATTCTTTACTGTAAGAGCAGTTAGACTGTGGAACTCTCTGCCAGTTGTCATGGGAAATTCACTAACAAGTAATAGTGACCAGGATTCTGGAGAAGGGTCTGGATACATTTCTAGATGTAATAATAGAACAAGTTATAGTGACCAGGATTTCTGGAGAAGGGTCTGGATACATCTCTAGATGTAATAATATAACAAGTTATAGTGACGGATTCTGGAGAAGGGTCGGGAAATACATTCTCTAGATGTAATAATATAAAGGTTATAGTGCCGGGATTTGGGATGGGTCTGGATACATTTCTAGATGTAATAATTAAACAGGTTTAGTGGACCGGGATTCTGGAGAAGGGTCTGGATACATTTCTAGATGTAATAATATACAGGTTATAGTGACCGGGGATTTGGAGAGGGGTCTGGATACATTTCTAGATGTAATAATATAACAGTTATAGTGACCAGGATTTGGAGAGGGGTTGGATACATTTCTAGATGTAAAAATAGAACAAGTTATACTGACCAGGATTCTGGAGAAGGGTCTGGATACATTTCTAGATGTAATAATAGAACAAGTTATAGTGACCAGGATTCTGGAGAAGGGTCTGATACATTTATGATGTAATTTAATAATAAAAACAAGTTTTGTGACCAGGTTCGGGGAGAGGGGTTTTGGATACATTTCAGATGTAAAAATAAAAACAAAGTTATATGACCCGGATTCGGGAGAGGGGCGCTGTCCAGGTATTTATTTGATGCAGATTGGAGACGGAAGGAATTTTTTTCCCCTAAAATGGGGACAATTGGTTTCTCCCTTCATGGGGGGGGGGGGGGGGGTAGGTTGACCTTCCTCTGGATCAAACCTTTGCAAAATAGGCTGAACTAGATGGACGCCTGTCTTTTTTTCGGCCTTATAAAATATGGAATATTTCAAGGATATTACAGTTGCACCTTTTAGGTTAATGTGGAGAAAGTCATTGACTTGACTCTAACTCCTCGGGGGTAGGACTATGACATTGAACAAATCCGTGAAGTTTTCTGGTTGAAAACGATGGTTTTCCATGTGTCTCGACTAAATAAGATGGTGTTAGATAACTTGTTGGGGCCCCTGGTTGATCAGGTGCTCCTCCTTTGATAGTTTGTGTTGCAGTATAGAACATCATGGCAGCTCCTCATCTTTAAACGATATTAATTGCAGTTTTTGTAGATATTGTACATTCTAGGTAACTCGTGTCTTGCTCCACGGGGGCAGGGCAGTGATATTGGACAAATAATGAAGTTTCCAGGGAAAGAACAATGGGTTTTCTGTGTGTGTCAGTCAAATTAGATTACTTTTCGGTTCTTACTATATGAATGGCTCTAGGTAACTGGGGCACTGCTCCTCCTTTGGGGATTTGTGTTACCAAATCATGAGGGTTCCTCATTTGTTTATAGTGAATCGACAATTAAAGGATATTATTTGTAATTTTTGGCTTTGTGGATGTTGCACCTTTTACATAATTCAGAGGAAATCGCTTGCTCCTTGGGGGGCGGGACAATTGCACAGGACACTTCATGAGGTTTCCTGGAAGGTATCACTGATTTTCTATGCATGTCAGCTGAGAATGCATTACTTTTTAGTTGTTACTTTGTGAATGGTTTTAGATGACTTGTTGGGGCCCCTGGTTAGTCATGCGTTCCTCCTCTGTGTTTTTATTTCTTGCAGTTAGCAGCATCATGACTGTTCATCGTTTGTGCTTAATGAATTGATATTTCAAGGATATTCCTTGCAGTTCTTACTCTGTGGATTTTGCACCTCTTGGATAACTCGGGGGAGGTTTTTAGTTGGTCTGGTGTTACTCCGGGGCGGGGCATAACTACACAATGCTACAATGTGTTGCTTTCCAGAGCAGAAATGATGGTGTTCTATGGATAGCAACATGATATAATCTTTATGCCGTAACGATCTGATACAATGTTGCCAGTTTTTGAACTGACAAGATTTATTTATTAATAATAGTCAACTTTTTTTTTTCCTTGTGCTCTCTGCAGCCTCTTCTCCTGTAGCTCTGTGCTGGATTCTTTACTCTTCAAACCTTCAAATCTATTCAAACAATCTCTTCCTGATGGAAAAATCCAACAAACCCTGAGGGAAGAAATTGTCAACCCTCTGCGCAAGTGAGTAATATTTTATGCTGAATCTTATTTTTTTTTTCCTTTAACCCCTCCCCCTGTGAGTAATGACATGGTCTAGTCCATGTAAGGGAAGTATATTCTTCCTTTCTTCCTCATATACGCACAGGGATATGTGGACTAAATTGTGGTGGCACAAAACATATTTGTTAATGCTGTTATTGACTGTATCATATAATGTACTGAGAAGCCCCAAAATTCTATATGTGGCTGAATGTGGAAAAAAAGAACACTTGCGCCACCATAACCGGTGAGAGTTGTTGTTACAGTGTATGTAAAAAGTGGGGTTTATGAAGGATCGGTCCTGTCAGACTAATCTCTTTAGCTTCTATGAGGAAGTCAGTGCTAGACTGGATCGGGGTGAGGCACTGGATGTCATATATCTAGATTTTTCTAAAGCATTTGATACGGTGCCACATAAAAGGTTGGTAAATAAAATGAGAATGCTTGGACTGGGGGAAAATGTGTGCAAGTGGGTAAACAACTGGCTGAGAAAACAAAGGGTGGTGATTATTGGTACATACTCAGACTGGATCCCTGGTACTAGTGGGAACCACAGGCAGCAGTATTGAAGGGGTCACTGATAGTAGTGGGGTACCACAGGAGTCCGTTTTGGAGTGGTCATTGTTACTAGTGGAGTATCACAGGGGTCAGTAGTGGAGGGGTCCCTGTTACTAGTGGGAATCACAGGGGTTAGTGTTGAAGGGGTCTCTTTTACTAGTGGGGACCACAGGAGTCGGTATTGGAGGGGTCATTGTTACTGGAGAGGTATCACAGAGGTTAGTATTAGAGGGGTTATTGTTACTAGTGGGGAACACAGGGGTTAGTGCTGGAGGGGTCACTGTTACTAGTGTGTACCACATGATTTGGTATTGGAGGGGTCATTGTTAATAGTGGGGATCACATGGGTCAGTATTGGAGGGGTTATTGTTACTAGTGGGGACCACATGGGTCAGTATTTGAGGGGTTATTGTTACTTGTGAAGCCCACAGGGGTCAGTATTGGAAGGGGTTATTGTTACTATTTGGGTCCACAAGGGTCAGTATTGGAGGGGTTATTGTTACTAGTGGTGACCAAAGGAGTCGGTATTGGAGTGGTCACAGATACTAGTGGAGTATCACAGGGGTAAGTATTGGAGGGGTCAATGTTACTAGTGGGAACGATAGGGGTTAGTATTGGAGAGGTCATTGTTACTAGTGTGGACCACATAGGTTAGTATTTGAGGGGTCACTGTTACTAGTGAGGAACATAGGGGTCAGTATTGGAGGGGTCACTGTTACTAGCGGGGACCACAGGGTTCAGTATTGGAGGGGTTTTATTGGGGGGTTACTAGGGGGGGAACCACAGGGTTCAGTATTGGAGGGGTCACTTTTTACTAGTGGGGTACTGCATTTATATTTTTCATTAATGACCAACACAAGGATTGTAAAGTAGAATCTCAATCTTTGCAGTTGATACTAAACTGTAACGTGGTGTTGAAAGGATTAAACAGCAGGAACAGGAGCCGGCTCCATTCCCTGCTGTTAGGGGCATCTGTAATCAGCAGCCAACACCCGTCGTGTATGGAGCATGCTCAGTGAGTTAGCCCGCTCCATACTTCCTTAACGACAACAGGTTGTACCCATACATTTATTGTCGTTAAGGGGGAAATATAATGTGCATTTCAATTCTTAACCATTTTTAAGGTCTCTGCTTGCCATCAGTGAAAAGGAACATTCTTGCATACATCCAAGGGCGTAACTACCGGGGTAGCAGACGTAGCAGCTGCCCCGGGGCGGTTGTTTAAAAGGGGGCCCGGGCCCAGGCAGCTGTTATCACGTCTGCTACCCCGGTAATGCCGCTCCTGGGCTCGCCGGCAGTGAACTTAACAGTTCACTGCGGCGGGCGGGGAGCTGGGGCGCCCGGCACATGCTGCCTCTGAACGCCTGGGCCCTCTGGCCCGAGCGTTCACAGGCAGCGCTGCCCGGAGATAACGGAGCCGCACCGCCCTCACTGAGCAGAGAGGCTGCAGCGCGGCGCATCGGGGAGCGTGGACCAAGGTAAGTAAGTTATTTATTATTTTACCTGCCCCTAAGTCTGCCTATATACCCCCCAGCCTGCCTTTATACCCCCCAGCCTGCCTGCATAGCCTCCCAGCCTACCTATATACCCCTGAGCCTGCCTATATACCCTCCCCCCCAAGCCTGCCTACATAGTCCCCCCAAACCTGCCTACATAGTCCCCCCTAAAGCCTGGCTATATAGCTCTAAGTCTGCCCTTCCTAAATAGCCCTATAGCCTCCTGAAGCCGGCCCCTGCCTATATAGCCCTATAGCCCCCTAAAGCTTGCCTACCTATATAGCCCCGAAGCCTGCCTGTTATTTTAATGGGGCCCCTTTAGTACCTAAACCCTACCTATTTGGCCCTTTAGCCCCCCACCCCTGTCTCGTATGGCTCCCTATAGCTACCTAAACCCTGCCTGCCCTTATGGGGAAAACCCTATTTGCCTACCTAAACCTTGCCTATCTGGGGCCCCATATATCCTATCTAAACCCTGCATTGCCTAAATGGACCCCATATGGCCAGGGGGGCAGGTGCTGGAAAAGTCAGGATTCTAAGATATTTGTGTCTAAATCTGCAGGGACAATTGGTCGGGAGAAGTCATCATGATGGCAGACTGGACCGGATGGAGAACAAAAGGGGAAAGGGTCAACGACTGTCAGAGAAACGTCACTGTGAGTCACAAGATGTAACTGCACTGTAATCACTTATATGTCAAGAGAGCTGTGTTACACTGTGTTCTCCCCTATATGGTCATTGTATGGAGGAAAAATATACAGTCTGCAGAGCCTGTGTACGGGTTTGTCTACCACTATATGGTCATTTTTATGGAGGTAATATACAGTCTGCAGGCCTGTGTTACACTGGTTTTTTACCACTATATGGTCACTGAAAGGGAAGGTAATATCAGTCTGCAGACCTGTGTACACTGGTGGCTACCACTATTTGGTCATGTATGGAGGTAATATACAGTTGCAGAGCCTGTGTACATGGGGGTCTACCACTATATGGTCATTGTATGGAGGTAATAAAACAGTCTGCAGAGCCTGTGCACTGGTGTCTTACACTATATGGTCACTGTATGGAGGAAATATACAGTCTGCAGACTGTGTACATGGTGTCTACCACTATATGGTCACTGTATGGGGGAAATTATACAGTCTGCAAAACCTTTGTGTACACTGGTGCTCCCACTTATATGTCACTGTATGAGGGTAAAATAAGTCTGCAGAGCCTGTGTACACTGGTGTCTCCCACTTATATTCACTGTATGGAGGTAATACAGTCTGCAGAAGCCTGTGTACACTGGTGTTTCTACCACTATATGGTCTTGTATGGAGGTAATATCAGTCTGCAGAGCCTGTTTTCACGGGTTCTAACTATATGGTCACTGTTATGGGGTAATATACAGTCTGCAGACCCTGTGTACACTGGTGTCTACCACTATATGGTCACTGTATGGGGTAATATACAGTCTGCAAAACCTGTGTACACTGGTGCTACCACTAAAATGGTTACTGTATGGAGGTAATATACAGTTTTGCAGACCCTGTTTTTACACGGGTTTACCACTATATGGTCACTGTTATGGTGGTATTATACAGTCTGAAGAGCCTGTTGTACACTTAGTTATACCACTTTATGGTCACTTTTATATATATTTATTATACTATGTTTTTGTGAGATCATAATACTGTGGTATTACACACTATTTGGTAACGGGGTATGGGAGGTAATAACAGGCAGATATGTAAGCTGGTTAATACATATATGAGTTCGAAGCGTATGATGGTAATATATAAGGGTGTGGAGCCCCTTGTAATTACATTACCACCAATATGGTCAGGGTATGGCGGAATTTAAGTCTCAGAGCCCCTGCTTACATCTATGAACTGAGAACTCTACCTGATACAGGTACATGGGCATTCTCAAAGCTGTGATGCCTGAATAGCTGCATACGGGGTCAGCACGAGGGGTTTATACCCCTTGGATGTAAACAAGAAGGATTTCTCTTAATTGACACAAAGGAGAACATTTTGAAGAATTAAAAAAAACACAAGGTCTAAACTGTATTTAAACAAAACTTGACTGGTACAAGGACGGGCAGATTATTATGACCACTGGCGAGCTGCTCTTCCAGGTAATGTACCCATTTAAATGTTCACAGTAACGGCTTTGTTTTCTTTCGGAAGAGTGTGATGACCCCGCGCTGCCAATGATGGAGGAGAGTCAGTGCCCAAACTTCACCCACCTCCCAGAAAGGTACAAGCAGGAGGAAAGATTCAGTGGAGGCACTGTGGGACATTTCAAATTTCTTATCCTAAACCATGGGTTACATCCGTATTATCCTCCAGAGCTGCACTCACTATTTGCTGGTTTCAGTCATTGTGTACATAACATTACTTATCCTGTACTGATCTGAGTTACAATCCTGTATTTTCCTCCAGAGCTGCAAATCCAATATTCTGCTGGTGCAGTCACTGTACATACATTACTTTATCCCGAGTTCCTGGGTTACATCCTGTATTAACTACAGAGCTGTACTCACTATTCTGCTGGTGCAGTCACTGTTTCATACATTACTTATCCTGATCCTGGGTTACATCCTGTATTATCTCCAGAGCTGCACTCACTATTCTGCTGGTTTTCAGTTATTTTAATACATTACTTATCCTGTATGATCCTGAGTTTCATCCTGATTATCCTTCCCGAGTGCGATCACTTCTGCTGGTGCAGTCACTTTTACATTACATTACTTATCCTGTACTGATCCTGAGTTACATCCTGTTTTTATCCTCCAGAGCGGGACTCAAATATTCTGCTGGTCTGTCACTGTACATACAATTACTTATCCTGTACTGATCCGAGTTAATCCTTGTATTACCTTCCAGAGCTGCGCTCAATATTCTGCTGGTGCAGTCACTGGTACATACATTAATTAACCTGATCCTGAGTTACATCCTGTATTATCCTCAAGATCTGCACTCACTATTCTTGCTGGTGCCCGTCATGTACATACATTACTTATCCTGTTTCTGACCTAAATTACATCCTGTATTATCCTCCAGAGAGCTGCACTCACTATTATGCTGGTGCAGTCACTGTACATACATTTCTTATCCTGTTTAAATGATCCTGAGTTACATCCTGTATTATCCTCCAGAGCTGCACTCACTATTCTGCTGGTGCCCGTCAATTTTACATACATTACTTATCCTGACTGATCCTGAGTTACATCCTGTATTATCCTCAGAGCTGCACTCACTATTCTGCTGGCGAAGTCACTGTGTACATACATTACTTTCCTGTACTGTCCTGGTTACATCCTGTATTATCCTCCAGAGCGGGACTCACTATTCTGCTGGTGACTGTCACTGTAATACATTACTTATCCTGTACTGATCCTGAGTTTAAACCTGTATTATCCTACCAGAGCTGCGCTCATATTCTGCTGGTGCAGTCACTGTGTACATTACATTACTTTTCCTGTTACTGATCCTGAGTTACATCCTGGGATTATCCTCCAGAGCCCGCCTACTATTCTGCTGTTGCAAATCACTTACATACATTACATTATCTGTACTGATCCTGAGTTACATCCTGTATTTTTCCCTCCAGACCCTCCCTCGCTTATTCTGCTGGTAAAGCCCACTGTACACAATTATTACCCTGTAACCCCTGTTGGAAAAACAGCTGGGGAGTTTTGGAAAGCAGGGGGAAACAGGGGGCCTTTACCCGGGGGGGTTTCCCCTGGAAAATGAAAAACAGGGGGGTTTCGGGGTAAATCTTGCCCTTGGGTTTAAAGGGCTGTGTTTTAGTATTTCCCAAACCAATACAGAGAGGGGGGGGAAAAATTTTGAGGAAAGTTGAACGTTTTGGTTTGGGAAACTATCCGGGGGGCCTCGGGGCGTAATTTTATAAGATGCTTTTTTTTTTTTTTTTTTGGGACCGGGAAGAGTTTCTAAACCCCTTTTTTTTTTGCATCGGATCCGGGGGGCCGTTTCCTCTTTTTTAAAGCTCCCTTTAATTTTGCTGAGGACTACCGGGGGGAAAACACTGCCGTAATACCCCAGAAAAAAGGGGAGGGGGAGTATAAGGGGGGATTATTTTGAAACCCTGTGTGTGTTATTTGGCCCGGTGAGCCAAAAACCCCTGTGTCGGTGTGGGGGGGAGCTAACATGTGTGTTGGTTTATGGCCGGTGGGTGACCCGGGATGGGGGTTTTGGGCGGTGAGCTGACCCCTGTGTGTGGTATGGAGGTGAGCGGGACCCTTGTTGTGGTGTGGCGGGGAGCTGAAAATGTGTGTGGTATGGAGGTGATTTTTAAACCTGTGTGGGGAAATGGCGGGGAGCTGACCCCTTTGGTGTGTGGGTTATGGGGGGGGGCGGGACACCGTGGGGGTTGTTAAACCTTCTCATGGGGTTTGTTTTTGTTTCCCCCCCTTCCCTTTTTTATGGCGGGTGAGTTGAAACCTGTGTGTGGTTTTAAAATGGTGGGGGTAAGCGGGCCCAACCTGTGTGGGGTATGGCGGGGAGTGAAAAAGGGGTGTAATTTTTTTTTGGGGGGGAGCTGACACCTGTGTGTGGAAATTTAAAATATGGCCGGTGAGCTGACCCTGTTTTTGGGCCCTTTGGCGGTGAGCTGAACCTGTGTGTGGTATGGCGGTGAGCTGACCCTGTGTGTTTTTTTTGGCGGTTTGGGGTGACACCGGGTTGTGGGTATGGGGGTTTGAGCTGAAAACCTGTGTGTGGTATGGAGGTGAAGTAAACCCCTGTGTGCGGTATGGCGGTGAGCGGGACCCCTTGTGTGGGTATGGGGGTTTGGAGCTGACCCTGTGAGGGGAAATGGAGGTGAGTGACACCTGTGTGTGGTAGGGAGGGGAGTGACCCTGTGTGTGGTATGGAGGTGGCGGGACACCTTTGGGGTGGTTTTAAATTTGGCGGTGGGGGAAAACCCCTGTTTTTAGGGGGTTTTTTGGGGTGGTTGGAACACTTTTTGGGGGCCCCTTTTGGGGAGGTGAGTGACCCCCTGTGTGGGGTATGGAGGTGGCTGCCCACCTGTGTGTTTTTATGGGGGTGAGCGACCCCGGGTGTTTTGGTGGGGGCGGGGGCCTGAACCTGTGTGGGGTTTAGGGAGGTGAGCTGACCCCTGTGTGTGGTTTTTTTTGGCGGTGAGCGGGACCCCTGTGTGTTTTTAATTGGCGGTGAGCTGCCCCCTTTGGGTGTGGTTAAATTTTTGGCCCGGGGGAGCTGACCCCTTGTGTGTGGTATGGCGGTGACCCTGACCCCTTGTGTGGGGGAAAAATGGGGGGGAAAAGGAACCCTTTGTGTGTGGGTAGGCGGTGAGCGGGACACCTGTGTTTGGGGTTTATGGCGGTGAAGCTGCCACCTGGGGTGTGGTTTGGCGGGGAGCTGCCCCTGGTGGTGGTTTCCCGGGGGAGCTGACCCCGGGTGGGGGGGGGTTTGGGGGGGAACTGCCCACGTGTATGGTAGGGGGGGGGAGCTGAAACCTAGTAAAGGGTATGGGGTGAGCTGAAAATTGTTTTGGGGTTATGGGGGGGAGGCTGACAAATGATGTTTTTTAAAAATTTGGGGGTGGGGCGGGACCCCTGTGTGTGGTTTTTGGCGGGGGGGGGGAAAATTTTGTGTGGGGGTATGGGCGGGGAGCTGACACCTGTGTTTGGTATGGCGGGGAGCGGGAAAACCCCTGTGTGTCGGTAGGGGCGGTGACCCTGACACCTGTGTGGGGTTTTGGCGGGGGGGGGGGAAAACCTGTGTGTGGCATGGGGGGAAATGACATGTGTGGGGTTTTATTTTATGGGGGGGAAAGCTGCACCTGTGTGGGGTTATTGGCGGGGGGGAGCTGACCCCTGTTTTGGGGTTTATGGCGGGGGAGCTGACACTGTGTGTGGAAAATTTGGCGGGGAGCTGAAACCCTTGTGTGCGGTTTTTGGCGGGGGCTGACCCTTGTGCGGTTTTTGGGCCCGGGGGAGTGACCCCTTTTGTTTGGGGGTTTGGTTATGGGCGGTGAGCTGATACGATGTATGGTTTTTGGCGGTGAGCTGGAAAACCTAAGTGGGGTTTTTTTTTAATGGCGGGAGCGGACCCAAAACGTGGGAAAAATTTTTTTGGCGGTAAAGCTGCACCTGTTTTGTGGTTATGGCGGGGGCTGCACCTGTGGGGTGGAAAATTTGGGGGGGAGCTGCCCAACCTGTGTGGGGAAAAAGGGCCCGGGGGAGCTGACACCTGGTTTTGGAAAATTTGGAGGGTGGGGCGACCCCGTGTGGGGTTTTATGAGCGGGGAGCTGACCCGGGTTGGTGGTATAGGCGGGGGCCCGACACTTTGGTGTGGTTTTTTGGCGGGGAGTTTTGCCCAACTGTGTGGGGGTTTTGGCGGGGAGTTTGGAAACCTGTGGGGTGGTATGGGGGGGGGAGGGGAAAATTGTGTGTGGTTTGGGGGGGAAAGCTGACCCCTTTGTGTGGGGGTTTGGGGGGAAGCTGACCCTAGTGGCCGGTATGGCGGGGAAAGCGGGAAACCGTGTGGGGTTATGGCGGGTGAGCTGTTACGATGTATGGTTTTGGGGTGGTTGGGATTACCGATGTTAGGGTATGGGGTAAAAGTTTTTGTCCTTGCTAAACTAGTTTTCTAACTCTAAGAGAAGGTTGTTTAAAGGTCTTTGTTATCGGTTTTTAAAATATGGAAATTTTCCCCCCTGGGGGGTTCTAAAGGGTAGGGGTACGGGAGTGTTTTGCTCCCAAAAACCCTTCATAGAGAAAGCGGGGCCAAGGGGAGGTTTGGGACGGTGCCAACGTCCAGGCTCCTGGGCAGTCCTTTCCCCTCCAAGCGGGAAGTGGTTTGGGTGAGCCGGGGGGCCCCTAAAGGGGCTTTCGGGAAAAACGGCCCTTTTTTGCTCCCGGGTTTAAATCCCCCTTTTTGGGGGGAGGACTCTAGGACAGGGGTTTTGCAGCTATTGCTCCTTTTATAAAGCCTTATAAAGGGGGGGTGACTGTAGGACAGGGAATGCGGGGACTTTGTCCTTTTTATCAGCAAAAATGAGAGGGGGGACTGTAGGACGGGGGGAAGGTGAAGCCCTATTGTCCTTGTTTCAGAAAAAAATTTTTGAGGGGGAAATGACTGTAGGGAAAGGGGAATCCCAGGTATTGCCCCCTGGTACCCGGGCCATTTGAGGG